>CATNWA010020011.1:0-12500 GCA_951230385.1 Staurois parvus
AAGGGGGGATATGATCACCATGTAAAATCCCTAAGGGGATATGACCCCCATTATAATACATAAGGGGGATATGACCCCTGTTAATAATAAGGGGGATATGATCCCCAGTAAAAATACTTTAAAGGGGGGATATAAACTCCATGTAATTACCTAAGGGGGATATGATCTCCATGTATAATAAAAAAGGGGGTATTATTATTATTATTTTTATTATACAGTATTTTAAACGCCAAATTCCTCACGCTGTACTTTAAAAGGGAAAGAACATTGAAGAACAATCCCAAATACTGCAAAACATGGGGGATCGAGGGCCCTGCTCTTTCGAGCTTAAAAACTGGGAGGGAGGGGTGGGGGCACAAGGGAAAGCTGTGGGGATGGGGTGGTAGGAAGGGGGAGGAGGTGGGCAAGTTACGGGGTGGGGTTTTGCTTCCCTGAAGAGATGGGTTTTCGGGGGTGGGCCTAAAGGAGGGGAGTGGGTGATAATCTGAGGGTTTGGGGGCAGGGATTCAGAGGATGATGACCCCCTGGAAAGTTGGGGCGGATGGGAGGGGGAGCCCCGGAAACAAAAAAGGGAGGTCTTAGAGGAGCGGAGTGTGCGTTGGGCGGTATTTGGGAATTAGGTCAAAAAGTAGTAGGGGGCAGTATGGTGGAATTTTGTACGTCAGCGTTAGGATTTTAAATTGACCCTTTGCGCAATGGGAAGCCAGGGGGGGATTGGGCAGAAGGGGGTGGCGGGACAAGGGGTTGGAAAGGTGAATGAGTCTGGCAGCCGTATTCAGGATGGATGAAGGGGGGAACCCTGTGGCGGGGCAGGCCATGAGGAGGGATTTGCAGTAGTGAGTCGGAATATGAGGGGTGGATACCCGTTTAGGGGTTTCTGGGTAGGAACGTGCGGGATTTTGGCGATGTTGCGGAGGTGGGTCTGCACGATTTTTGTTAAAGATTGGCTTGGGGGAAAGGATAGGTTGGAGTCCAGAATGACACCAAGTATCGGCCTGCAGCGGCGGTTTTGTATGGTAAGCGTTGTTGGGATTGATAAAAAATACACTGGTGTGTCCTGAATCTGGGGAAGACAAAACCCACGGTTTTTGGAGAGGTTCAATTTAAGGGAAGTGGAAGTGACAATCCAGTCTGAGAATGTCGCTCATAGGCTAAGGTTGTGATACGGGGCTGAGACCAAGGGGTGAGGTGGGGGTTTGAGAGATAGATTTGTGTGTCGTCGGCCATAGATGGTGGTAGTTGAAGCCGTGAGATGTAAAATGAGTTGGCCAAGGAAGGATTATAAGATGGAGAAGAGAAGGGGCCCAGTCAAACAGAGCCTTGAGGAAACCCCAACAGAGATGGTGAGAGAGGTGAGGTAGGGTATCATTATAATTAAAATGCTGAAGCAACGTTGTGACAGTAGGATAAAGAAGCCAGAGAAGAGCAGAATCTCTGAAGCCGAGAGTGTTGTAGTTTTTTGAGGAGGAGGAGGTGGACAACTGTGTCGAAGGCCGCAGAGAAGGTCTATGAATTGGAGCAATGAGACTAGTAGGCCATTAGCTTTGGCGATTCGCAGGTCGTTGGAGAGTTTGAGATACAGGCTGTTACGTGTGGAGTGTAATGGACGGAAGCCTGTACTGTAGGGGAGATCGTGGAAGTCGTGTTGTTTTGCTAGTCGTTGAGGTTATAGCATAGGGGCTGGTGTTAGACTAGGCTCCACCCCACCGCAGCTCGAGGAGTTTAGAATGTAAATGGGAATGCAGGGAGATGGGTCTGAGTTGTACGGGAGTCCCATTGGGGTCCAGGGAGGGGCTTTTTTAAAGTATGGGGTGCTGTGAGCATGTTTCAGAGGGAGGGGAAAGTGCCTGAGGAAGGGAGAGATTGAAAGATGTGGGGTGAGGGAGCGTAGGATGAGAAGGAGGAGGAGGGGTCGTTGAGGAGTTGTGGGGGGGAGGGTAGGTCGAGGGGGCAGGTGGTGAGGCTGGCATCAGAGAGGATCTTTGGAGACTTCCTCGATGGTAGTAAGGTCAAAGTGTTGGAGTGTTGGGGGAGCTTCAGTATGAGGAATGGAGGGTGGGTTTTCAGAGGAAGGTCATCGGCAGGGTGGTGGGGCCTTGGGAGTAGGGGGTTGATGAGGGGTAGCTGAGTGAGGGGAAGGGGGTTGGGAGAGTTTAGCAGCGACGAAGTCCTGGGGTTATGTCGAGGGGAGGGGGATAAGGGGGATGTTGAGAGGGGAGGGTTGAGAGGGCGTGTGAGTTGCGGCAATGTCCTTGCAATTGGTCAATTTTGTTTTGGAAGTTTGCAATCTCAAGGGCAGTGAGTGAGGTGCGGGGTGGAGGTGGGGGGGGAAAGAGAGTAGAGTTTTGAAGGAAGGGAAAGAGTCGCGAGGATTGGAGGAGAGGGCCTTGACGAGGGCAAAAGTGGGCCTTTTTGGCAGCAGGAGGGGGAGGTGTGGTGTGGAAGGCAGATTTTTTTAGCGTGGGGGTTGTTTGGTTTTTTTTTGCGCCATAGTCGCTCCAGGGCACGACTTTTTCTTTTGGGGGGGTTTTGGTGTGATCGTCTGCCAGGGCGGAGCGGTGGGGTCTGTGTTGTGGGGTTAAAGGCGCTAAGTCAAGGCTGTTGAGAGGCATTGTTGGAGGGGGTAAAAGCCAATCGGGCGGACAGGGGAGGTGGGGCGTGGATTGATCGTGCAGGTGGGGGAGGCGGGGTTTAAAGGGTTTGGGGGAGGTTACCTGTAGTATGTGACATTGGGGGGTGGGCTTTGGAGGACGAGGAGATAAGAAGGTGATCAGGTTGTGGTCAGAGGAGGGGGGGTGTTGTTGAGGTTTTGGGGACGCACGGTTGGAGAAACAAAGGCCCGGGAAAAATTTCCTCGGAGTGGGTGGTGGATTGTTGCACTGTGCAAGTGCAAAAGGGGGGGGAGGTTAGGTGGGGGAGACGGGCTGTGTCCGGGTTGGGGAGGTTTACAGGGATGTTAAATCCCCAGAATTATGGTGGGTAGCTCAGAGGGGGAGGAAGAAGGGGAGCCAGGAGGAGAAGTCATCCCGGAAACGGGGGATGGATCCAGGGGGCCGGGGATATCACAGCAAACTTAGGGGGTTTGGGGGGGAATAGTGGAGGGGAGTGGCCTCGAAGGGGGAGAAAGGGTAGGGAGGGGGGTTTGGGGGACTCGAAGGTGAGGGGGCATGAGGAACGATTACAAATGTTTGGGGGGGTGGGGGATATAGTGAATGGATTTGGGGAACGGAGGGGAGGAAAATGAGAAGGGGGATGGAAGAGAATTTTGGGGATGTGAAGAGAGCTAGTAGGGGAATTTATGCGTGAGGGGGGATGACAGGTTGTGGGGTGGAGCAGAGGGGTAAAGAAATAGATTGGAACAGAGGATAGTAATATATAAAGGGAAGGGGCTTTATTAAAAGGCACGGAGGGGTTCCCGGCATGTAAAGGTTTTCCGGGGGGTTTGCTTGCAGTTTCCAGATGCAGTAGAGTTTTTGTGTTGTTGTGTCTTCCCGCTGCTTGGGGTTTTCCTGCTTTAGTTCACTGCGCGTTTCGCTTCTTCTATGCATCGTTTCGAAGCCCACTCAAATTTAGCAGCACCCCATAGAGAACTCCCCCATGATGATCTAAATTTATAGGGGATGTCAAAAGAGCGTGAATACTCCATGTATAATACATAAGGGGGGATATGAATCTCCATGTATAATACATAAGGGGGGGGGATATGATCTCCATGTATAATACATAAGGGGGATATGATCTCCATGTATAATACATAAGGGGGGATATGATCTCCATGTATAATACATAAGGGGGATATGATCTCCATGTATAATACATAAGGGGGGTATAATACATAAGGGGGATATGATCTCCATGTATAATACATAAGGGGGGATATGATCTCCATGTATAATACATAAGGGGGGATATGATCTCCATGTATAATACATAAGGGGGATATGATCTCCATGTATAATACATAAGGGGGGATATGATCTCCATGTATAATACATAAGGGGGGATATGATCTCCATGTATAATACATAAGGGGGGATATGATCCTCCATGTATAATACATAAGGGGGGATATGATCTCCATGTATAATACATAAGGGGGGATATGGATCTCCATGTATAATACATAAGGGGGGATATGATCTCCATGTATAATACATAAGGGGGGATATGATCTCCATGTATAATACATATAAGGGGGATATGATCTCCATGTATAATACATAAGGGGGGATATGATCTCCATGTATAATACATAAGGGGGATATGATCTCCATGTATAATACATAAGGGGGGATATGATCTCCATGTATAATACATAAGGGGGGATATGATCTCCATGTATAATACATAAGGGGGGATATGATCTCCATGTATAATACATAAGGGGGGATATGATCTCCATGTATAATACATAAGGGGGATATGATCTCCATGTATAATACATAATAAGGGGGGATATGATCTCCATGTATAATACATAATGGGGGGGGGATATGATCTCCATGTATAATACATAAGGGGGGATATGATCTCCATGTATAATACATAAGGGGGATATGATCTCCATGTATAATACATAAGGGGGGATATGATCTCCATGTATAATACATAAGGGGGGATATGATCTCCATGTATAATACATAGGGGGGATATGATCTCCATGTATAAATACATAAGGGGGATATGATCTCCATGTATAATACATAAGGGGGGATATGATCTCCATGTATAATACATAAGGGGGGGATATGATCTCCATGTATAATACATAAGGGGGGATATGATCTCCATGTATAATACATAAGGGGGGATATGATCTCCATGTATAATACATAAGGGGGGATATGATCTCATCCATGTATAATACATAAGGGGGGATATGATCTCCATGTATAATACATAAGGGGGGATATGATCTCCATGTATAATACATAAGGGGGGATATGATCTCCATGTATAATACATAAGGGGGATATGATCTCCATGTATAATACATAAGGGGGATATGATCTCCATGTATAATACATAAGGGGGGGATAATGATGATATGATCTCCATGTATAATACATAAGGGGGGATATGATCTCCATGTATAATACATAAGGGGGGATATGATCTCCATGTATAATACATAAGGGGGGGATATGATCTCCATGTATAATACATAGGGGGGATATGATCTCCATGTATAATACATAACATAAGGGGGGATATGATCTCCATGTATAATACATAAGGGGGGATATGATCTCCATGTATAATACATAAGGGGGGATATGATCTCCATGTATAATACATAAGGGGGGATATGATCTCCATGTATAATACATAAAGGGGGGATATGATCTCCATGTATAATACATAAGGGGGGATATGATCTCCATGTATAATACATAAGGGGGGATATGATCTCCATGTATAATACATAAGGGGGGATATGATCTCCATGTATAATACATAAGGGGGGATATGATCACCATGTATAATACATAAGGGGGGATATGATCTCCATGTATAATACATAAGGGGGGATATGATCTCTCCATGTATAATACATAAGGGGGGGGATATGATCTCCATGTATAATACATAAGGGGGGATATGATCTCACCATGTATAATACATAAGGGGGGATATGATCTCCATGTATAATACATAAGGGGGATATGATCTCCATGTATAATACATAAGGGGGGGATATGATCTCCATGTATAATACATAAGGGGGGATATGATCTCCATGTATAATACATAAGGGGGGGATATGATCTCCATGTATAAATACACAAGGAAGGGCAGGATATGATCTCCATGGTAAATACATAAGGGGGGGATATGATACATGTATAATCTCCATGTATAATACATAAGGGGGATATGATCTCCATGATAATACATAAATGGGGAATGATCACCATGTATAATACATAAGGGGGGGATATGATCTCCATGTATAATACATAAGGGGGGGGATATGATCTCCATGTATAAATAAGGGGATATGATCTCCATGTAATGGGGGATATGATCTCCATGTATAATACATAAGGGGGGGATATGATCACCATGTATAATACATAAGGGGGGGGATATGATCTCCATGTATAATACATAAGGGGGGATATGATCTCCATGTATAATACATAAGGGGGGATATGATCTCCATGTATAATACATAAGGGGGGGATATGATCCATGATGTATAATACATAAGGGGGGATCCAAATATAATACATAAGGGGGGATATGATCTCCATGAATATAATACATAAGGGGGGATATGATCTCCATGTTAATACATACATAGGGGGGATGATGATCTCCATGTATAATACATAAGGGGGGATATGATCTCCATGTATAATACATAAGGGGGATATGATCTCCATGTATAATACATAAGGGGGGATATGATCTCCATGTATAATACATAAATGGGGGGGATATGATCACCATGTATAATACATAAGGGGGGGATATGATCTCCATGTATAATACATAAGGGGGGGGATATGATCACCATGTATAATACATAAGGGGGGATATGATCTCCATGTATAATACATAAGGGGGGATATGATCTCCATGTATAATACATAAGGGGGGATATGATCACCATGTACATAATACATAATAAGGGGGGATATGATCACCATGTATAATACATAAGGGGGGATATGATCACCATGTATAAATGGCCATAAGGGGGGAATCATCTCCCATCTCCATGTATAATACATAGGGGGATAATGATCTCCAGTATAATACATAAGGGGGGGATATGATCGTCCATGTATAATACATAAGGGGGGATATGATCTCCATGTATAATACATAAGGGGATATGAATCTCCATGTATAATACATAAGGGGGGATATGATCTCCATGTAAAATACATAAGGGGGGATATGATCTCCATGTATAATACATAAGGGGGTATATGATCTCCATGTATAATACATAAGGGGATATATGATCTCCATGTATAATACATAAGGGGGGATATGATCTCCATGTATAATACATAAGGGGGGATATGATCTCCATGTATAATACATAAGGGGGGATATGATCTCCATGTATATAATACATAAGGGGGGATATGATCTCCATGTATAATACATAAGGGGGGATATGATCTCCATGTATAATACATAAGGGGGGATATGATCCTCCATGTATAATACATAAGGGGGGATATGATCTCCATGTATAATACATAAGGGGGATATGATCTCCATGTATAATACATAAGGGGGGATATGATCTCCAATGTATAATACATAAGGGGGATATGATCTCCATGTATAATACATAAGGGGGGATATGATCTCCATGTATAATACATAAGGGGGGATATGATCTCCATGTATAATACATAAGGGGGGGATATGATCTCCATGTATAATACATAAGGGGGGATATGAGATCTCCATGTATAATACATAAGGGGGGAGATATGATCTCCATGTATAATACATACCAAGGGGGGATATGAACTCCATGTATAATACATAAGGGGGATATGATCTCCATGTATAATACATAAGGGGGGGGATATGATCTCCATGTATAATACATAAGGGGGGATATGATGATCTCCATGTATAATACATAAGGGGGGATATGATCTCCATGTATAATACATAAGGGGGATATGATCTCCATGTATAATACATAAGGGGGGATATGATCTCCATGTATAATACATAAGGGGGATATGATCTCCATGTATAATACATAAGGGGGGATATGATCTCCATGTATAATACATAAGGGGGATATGATCTCCATGTATAATACATACGGGGGGATATGATCTCCATGTATAATACATAAGGGGGGATATGATCGCCATGTATAATACATAAGGGGATATGATCTCCATGTATAATACATAAGGGGGGGATATGATCTCCATGTATAATACATAAGGGGGATATGATCACCATGTATAATACATAAGGGGGGATATGATCTCCATGTATAATACATAAGGGGGGATATGATCTATTCTCCATGTATAATACATAAGGGGGGATATGATCACCATGTATAATACATAAGGGGGGATATGATCTCCATGTATAATACATAAGGGGGGATATGATCACCATGTATAATACATAAGGGGGGATATGATCACCATGTATAATACATAAGGGGGGATATGATCACCATGTATAATACATAAGGGGGGATATGATCTCCTAATACATAAGGGGGATATGATCACCATGTATAATACATAAGGGGGGATATGATCTCCATGTATAATACATAAGGGGGGATATGATGACCTCCATGTATAATACATAAGGGGGATATGATCACCATGTATAATACATAAGGGGAGATATGATCACCATGTATAATACATAAGGGGGGATATGATCTCCATGTATAATACATAAGGTGGGATATGATCTCCATGTATAATACATAAGGGGGATATGATCTCCATGTATAATACATAAGGGGGATATGATCACCATGTATAATACATAAGGGGGGATATGATCACCATGTATAATACATAAGGGGGGATATGATCTCCATGTATAAATACATCAGTGGTTCATATAGTGAACTCGGTGTAGAGCTATTCCCACTGAGGTCATCACAGAGGACAAGGAGACACTCTTTATGTCAGGAAGAAAAGAAATTTAATCTCCAAACATGGAAGGTTTTCTTCACAGCAAGAGCTGTGAAAAATGTGGAATAGACTCCCTCAAGAGTTGGTTCTGGCCAGCTCAGTGGATTGCTTTAAAAAAGTCCTGGATTCTTTCTTGGATACACAGAATATAACTAGATATAACATTTATAGGTAAAGTTGATCCAGGGAATATCCGATTGCCTCTCGGGGGATCAGGAAGGAATTTTTTCCCTGCAGGTGCAAATTGGATCATGCTTTGCTGGGTTTTTTTGCCTTCCTCTGGACCAACTGTGGGTGTAGGATTATAACTTTTTTTTTTTAATTGTTGAACTGGATGGACTTTTGTATTTTTTCCGGCTGTTTAACTATATGTAATTATGTAACTATGCATAATATTTGTTTATCACTGAGTTATGTTAACAGTTAGCGGGCTTCCTGTGCTTGACTATAATCTGTCTACAGAAATCTATTGCCAACAATTGCCCCAACAAAAAAAAAACAGTGGTGTGGTCTTATCTGAATCTGCAAATGTGTAAGATTGTTCCTCTAATTTTACTATAAATAGTAGACATCTATTTGCAGTCATATTTAAGGATTGAAGATATTCTTTCTAAGGTATGATATAATCCTTATACTGTACTAAATTGTTTAAACTTTGAACATTTGTTAATAATTAAAAAATATTATTATATATTTTTTTAATTATTATTGTTATTATTTAAATATTTTTCTGTATTCTAGATTTATAAACACATTTTATAATTCTAAAATTTTGGGAGTCTTGAATGATTCTCCTATCAAATGGTTTTCTGCACCACAGTTTATTATAATTATAATTCACAGATTTACCAAACTTTGCCTGGTTTTCATATGTACATTTAAAAAAAATTGTGCTTTTTTTCTACAGATAGTAGTGACAGAGTAAAACAAAACATATTTTATTTAGACTCTATACCAGGGTTTCTCCAGAGGTTGCTAGGAATTCCTTGAGCATTGAGGAATTTCTGCCTCTCAGATAAGTTCCCACTGACACCATTGATCTTTTTAGACATCTGTAAGTCTGTAAGGGGGTAATTCTTCCCAATGATCACAAATGTAAGGACTATTCTTCCCACTAACCATCACACCAATGTATCATGAGTTGCAGATATAGTTATTTTTAGCAGGGGTTCTGTGAGACTGAAAAGGAATTTCAAGGGTTCCCCCATGCAGGGGTAGACTGACCATTTGGAAACTCGGGCACTGCCCGAGGGCCCGGGGTCAGTAGGGGGCCCCATGAGATGCCCTTGGTACCTTTTTCATAGGCTTTTTTGAGTTTGGGCAAGGACACAGGGGCCCCATGATCCCCTATTGCCTGGGGGCACCATGAGTTGTCAGTCCGCCCCTGCCTCCATGTTAAAAAGTTTGAGAAAGGCTGCTCTATACTGTGTCTTCAAAGCAAATTTTCCCTTTGTACATTGTATATATATATATATATATATATATATATATATATATATATATATATATTTATTTATATATACACGTTACAGAAGACACCGTAGCTGACTGAAGGGTAAGATTCTATTTCAGATAAAAGTTGTTTATCCTTTATTGCAGTTATACATTTTTGCAAATAAAAAATGGTTCTTCATCAATTTAGGCCACAATGTATTCTGGTACATTTCTTTGGTGAAAATAGATGAAATTGTGGGAAAAACAATTATTTTCCTTTCTGCTATAAAACATAACAAACAAAACAAAATTGATTCATACATTTTGGATAAAATGTATTCTGCTACATGTCTTTGATAAAAACAAATCCTCCTAAGTGTATATTGATTGGTCTGCATAAGCCCTCATGCATTGTGAACATTTTACAGCGGTTGTGTTTGGCTTTTGATGTTTTTTTCTACAGCCAGTACACCCCCCAGCACAGGGGCGGACTGACCATTTGGAAACCCGAGCACTACCCGAGGGTCCGGGGTCAGTAGGGGGCCCCATGAGATTCCTCTGGTACCTTTTTCATAGGCTTTTTTGAGTTTGGGCAAGGACACAGGGGCCCCATGATCCCCTTTTGAGGGCCCGGGGTCAGTAGGGGGCCCCATGAGATGCCATTGGTACGTTTTTCATAGTCTTTTTTTAAGTTTTGGCATGGACACAGGGGCCCCATGATCCCCTATTGCCGGGGGCCCCATGAGTTGTCAGTCCACCCCAGCATGTTATCCTAGGTGTCCATGCACACATAGACTGTAATCAGCATTTTTTGGCTGGGACGTTTTTTGGCTGGAGAACGCTGAAAAATGCTCTAATGCTGAAAAACGCACCAAAACTTGGTAAAATGCGGTAAAATGCCACAAACCGGTGTTTGTGGACTTTTTTTGACGTGATCAGTGACCTATAATAGGACTGCGATAATGCGGCAGGCAATCTGACACTAACTGACTCTGGGGGGGAACTGACATCACCAGTGATATTAACACAGTGATCAGTGATAATATTATACACTGTCACTGTACTAATGACACTAGCTGGGAAGGGGTTAACATCTAGAGCAATCAAGGGGTTAAATGTGCGCCTAACTATGTGTGCTGCTTTTATTATTATATCTCTAAGTTTCTCATCCCTGTTTTGAACCAAACCCGCCCCCACCCCCCACTTACCCAGCCAATCCCAACCACCCGTCAACCCCCTGCAATCCCAACAATGCAACCCCCAGTTGGAAAACCCACCCGCCCTATAACCCCCCACCCTGAAGGAGAGAGCTGAGGGTGAAACACCAGCCCACTGACCCCTCCCCCGACCCACCAGCACCCACAAGAAGGAAACCTAATACCCGTACACACCAAAGGCACATGGAATAAAAACCACTTGTGTGCAATCAGCTAATCATTGAACCATGGAAAATAATGGATATTGACCCAACTGGATATACACTGAGAGATACACAGTGAATGAAACCTGCTAGGCAGTGACCAACAATCTATTTAGAGAGGGGGTGATAGGGTGGTTGGGTTTTCCAACTGGGGGGTGCATTGTGGGGATTGCAAGGGGTTGGTGGGTGGTTGGGATTGGCTGGGTAGATGGGGGTTGGGCGGGTTTGCTTTATGGAGGATTATTCCATCGAGGTTGTGTAGACCCAATGGACATGTTTCCCATCCATCTATGTCCCACATGGAGGGTTCCCTTCTACTCTAAGGGTCAGGGTTCTTAGTGATGTTGGGCATGGGGGATTATTCCATCGGGTTTGTGTAGACCCAATGGACACATTTCCCATCCATCTATGTCCCACATGGAGGGTCCCCTTCTACTCTAAGGGTCAGGGTTCTTAGTGATGTTGGGCATGGGGGATTATTCCATCGGGGTTGTGTAGACCCAATGGACACGTTTCCCATCCATCTATGTCCCACATGGAGGGTCCCCTTTTACTCTAAGGGTCAGGGTTCTTATTGATGTTGGGCATGGGGGATTATTCCATTGGGGTTGTGTAGACCCAATGGACGCATTTCCCATCCATCTATGTCCCACATGGAGGGTACCCTTCTACTCTAAGGGTCAGGGTTCTTAGTGATGTTGGGCATGGGGGATTATTCCATCGGGGTTGTGTAGACCCAATGGACAATTTTCCCATCCATCTATGTCCCCCATGGAGGGTCCCCTTTTACTCTAAGGGTCAGGGTTCTTATTGATGTTGGGCATGGGGGATTATTCCATCGGGGTTGTGTAGACCCAATGGACACGTTTCCCATCCATCTATGTCCCCATGGATACCCCTATCTAATGTCAGGGTTCTTAGTGATGTTGGGCATGGGGGATTACATTGGGGTTGGAGGGTCCCACCATCTTCTCCCGCTCTAAGGGTCA
>CATNWA010020011.1:17500-97228 GCA_951230385.1 Staurois parvus
CCAGTAATCATATTTAACCCCTTGATTGCCAGGAACACAGTCATACGCAATAAACCTCCATTGCTAGTATAGTGTCTGAACTGATCAATATATCAGTATTCACATTAGTATAGTGTCCCCAAAAATGCAGCGTTAGCGGGATCAGCTCAGCACCTGCCAGCCCCTGCATTTAGCCCCTACGCTTACCCCCCCCCCCCTTCTCCCCCAGCAAGTGCAGTGTCAGTAGGTCACTGTCAGTTGATACATTGCACACAAACCCGCAGTGTTCGCAGAATCAGGTCTGATCTCTGCTTGCACTTGCCAGTAAATTTTGATGACTCTCTTATGCAGCAGAGTGCCAGTACTAGTGCCACGCTACCTTTTGGTGAACTGGCGAGCACCAATGGCTTAGTACATCCTGGTCTTTCACATACCAACACTGCAGTATCACTTGGTGATGTGGCGAGTCCTATAAGTGCAGTACAAGCTGGTGCGGTGGCGAGCACAAGTATTGTCCCACAACCACCAATAATTCTCACACAGGCCCGTAGAGCCCCTAGTAACCTTCCCGGTGTGCTTGCAAAACCCGATTGGCAGCCCACAAATTCTGCAACACCCGTACTTCCCCCATTCACTGCCCAACCTGGAATTCAGGTGGAAACAGCAAATGTATCTACTCCCCATGATTTTTTGGAGCTGTTTTTCACGGAAGATCTGTATACATTGATTGTGGACCAAAGCAATTTAAATGCACAACAATTTATCGCCGCCAACCCAAATTCAAACCTTGTCAGACCATTTGCATGGAAACCCATTATGGTTTCCGAATTTAAATATTTTTTGGACCTTACCCTCAACATGGGCATTACTAAAAAAAATAAATTGCGGTTGTATTGGTCCACAGACCCGATTCTTCACATGCCGGTGTTCTCTGCTATACATATAAGTTTCAGATTTACGAGGGAAAAGATAGTCATGTGGAGCCCCAGATGCCCAGACTACATGGGGAGTAGTGACAAGATAGTTTGGGACTTGGTGTCATCCTTTTTTCTTACGGGGTACCACTTATGTGTGGACAATTTTTATTCAAGTGTGCCACTATTTAAACATTTGTACAATCTTGGAACTGGTGCATGTGGCACCGTGCGACCTAATGTGTGCCCACCATTAGAAGTGGGTGGATGCAGGGGGGTATATTCTAATGTTGGGCTTACCACATCCTTTTTCTGGCAGAGATTTCTTCTCTTTTTTTCATTCAGCCCACAGGCTGCATACAAAAAAAAAGAATATAACATATATACTCAACAAGGACCAGCGACGTATTAGTACATCACTGGAGTGGTTATGCCAGGATGATGCCTACAGCTGCAGGCATCATTCTGGTATCGTTTTTGTGTTTGTATCAGCCGGCGATTGGCTTTCATGTAAAAGCAATCCTAGTGGCTAATTAGCTACAGGATTGCTTTTATAAGCAGTGGGAGATGATGCTCCCCCTCCCCCGCTGCCTTCTCGGGCAGTCCCGTGCCATCGGGGGAACCTGAGAATGCAGCCGGTGTTTCTACTGCTGACCATAGAGCTGACCATAGAGCTGATTGGAGACCAGAATGGTTCAAATCACCTTATTTGTGTGAAAAAAATACGTAAATTTCATTTGGGTTCAGCATTGCATGACCGCGCAATTATCAGTTGAATTAGTGCAGCGCCGAGTAGCAAAAAGAGGCCTTGTCATTAAGGGGGGTAAAACCTCTGGAGGGCAAGTGGTTAATAAATGGCCTCTTTAAGAAAAATATTTTAGCAGTTCTAGAAGTACACACAGCGATCTTGTCGCTTTCACCTGCTGGATTCTTTCTTGGTTCCTAGCCAAAAGGAAGAACCCTAATCGGCTGAACAGCCACATAATAAACAAAACAGTTTATGTTAATCTATGGATGTCGACCCAAATTGGGTTACATGTGTTTGGGATGGGTCACCACTTTGCTTTATGTCCAAGCATGAAATCAGCTGATCATTGGCAGGTAATAGCACACTGATTATGAATGACATCACAGTCATGTATGGGAGGGTAGAATACATGCCAGGCAGAGGGCCTGGGCAATTACTCAAGATTGTAAGTTGAAGAGATCCAGTGATAGTTGTAAGATCCGGTTCACACTGTGCGGTTTGGTTGCAGGAATTGCATCTGTTCCCCCAACCACATCCACCTGCAACCAAATCTTACGTGGCATTCATTCTGAAAGGCAACCCCACTCATCTCAGTTTGCAGAGCGTTTGCAGTTGAGCTCGAAAAAGCCCATGCGCTTTCCCTATGGCCGCATTTTTAAAAAGGTGCATGCGCTTTTTTTGCGGAAAACGCAGGCACTGCAGCTACTTTAAATAAATGGGTTGGCGTGCCCACATAAACGTTAGCCTCATGGCCCACACAAGTGTGAACCAGGGCTTATGGCCTACTACTAAAAGAAAGCACAACAAAATCTCTTGATAAAATATTGATAAAAACGATTAAATATGTGTGTTCCAACATTATGTCTCATGTATTTCCTCTCTCTTACTCTTTGTACATTGAGTAATATGTAGCTCTACTCTCACATTGTCTAACAGATCGGAATGTCGCCCTTCAAGGTCGAGCAACTCAGTCCTCAATTTTAAATCTGGTACAACATGGCTATCAGTCAGCAGCCATAAATGCAGTAGATGGGAACCAAGACCCGTACTTTTACCACGGTTCCTGCTCACATACACACAATGAACTGTCTCCCTGGTGGAGGGTGGATCTGCTGAAACCATACAAAATTGCCTACATCTCCATCACTAATAGAGGAGACTGCTGTAGTGAGAGACTGAATGGTGCCGAAATTCTCGTTGGAAACTCTCTGAGTAACAACGGAAACAATAATGCCAGGTAAGGATGATTTTTGCATATTTTTTCCCCCCTTATAGGGGCGAAGGTTCTTCTTGTTTCTCAACCCGATACTCTCTGCATCCCTTGATCCTACTCTACTCCAACAGGACTTCCATTAGGTCTTTTCCAGCCAATGTTTAATTTTCTTTACAACAGTTGGCCTTCATCCATCTTCTCTTGAATATCCTTTTTATTAATATTAGATACACAGAATATAACTGGATACTAACATTTATAGGTAAAGTTGATCCAGGGAATATCCGATTTCCTCTCGGGGGATCAGGAAGGACTTTTTTCCCTGCAGGAGCAAATTGGATCATGCTTTGCTGGGTTTTTTTTGCCTTCCTCTGGATCATCTGTGGGTGTAGGAATATAACTTTTTTTTTTAATGGTTGAACTGGATGGACTTTTGTCTTTTTTCAGCCAGACTAACTATGTAACTATGTAGCCACTTCATCTCTCGCTTCTATATACCCCTTATAGACCAGAGCAAATTTTACATTTATTCTGCGGGGCTGTTTATTCTATGATAACAAAGTAATACATAAATCATTTTTAGGACAAACAAGGCTTTCTTTTGGTGATATGGTCTTGCATGAATGAGTTTATGTTTTATGCAATCCATTGACAAAAATAGTAACGAAAATGAAAAAAAAAAAAAACATTTTCTACCTTGTCCAGTGGTAGCTTAAAAAAAGTTACCATAAAAAAAGTACACATTTTATTCTAGATAGCTTTTTCTTTTTTTTAATAAAATTTTTTTTTAATGTGGCAATAAAAAAGGTATTGGACAGAAAGCATAAAAATGAACACCCCCAATAAAACACACACACAAGGACAGGGAGAACATGTCATTTTGTGTTTATTTAAATCTTTTAAACATACAGCTTGTTAATAAAAACATATTTACATAAATACAAAAATAAAAAAAATAAAAATATATATACTATATACAAAACCACACAAACTTACATGAGCAAATAACAGAAAAAAAACGGCTTTTTTTCTGAAAATAACATAAATAGAACCATATGCAAAGAAACATTTTTTATCCTCCCTGACGGTATTCCCGAGTGTAGCTCGGGGTAAGGTTTCAGTACCAAAAGCGGTAACCCCGAGCTACACTCGGGCTTACCATGCGTCGCTGCTCCAGCATCTGTTCTTCACTTACCTTGTCCTGCGCTCCCGTGATGTCCCCTGTAATGTACTCCGGCGGATGCTGGCATCTGTCATCTGGGTTCCGTCCCCTGCGAGCGTCAGGGCGTACGGGGGACGGAACTGGCGGGAAATTTGAAAATGACATTAAGTGACATTCACAAAAATCACTAAAATCACTTAGTAAAACATTCCTGTATCAAACCATTTCACATACATTTTGTCCCGAGTGCTTTGTCCTGCGCCCTGCCTGTATTATTACTGTTCTTTCTGCCTGAAAACAGAGAAATGTCCATGGCGTTCAAAAAGCGTCCCTTTAGGTCAAAAGCGGTTTTAGACCGGCTAGAGAACAGCGATAGTAAATTAGAACCACTTGCAGAATTGAGTGATAATGATTTGTGGGGGAAATTTGTCATCAGACACTGAAAACGATTCTGCGACTTTGCTCAGTGATGTGCGAACTTGGCGCTATATTTCAAATTTCAGTGTTGTTGGTTTGATTATATTATTGAATTAAATGTATTATTATTATATTATTATTTTTTATGATTATTTATTAAATTAAAATTTATGATTTCGTGTTTCAAATTTTAACATACCCGGGATGTTTACTAGACTCTTGTTCGGACAGATTTCAGGGAGTTATTCCTAAAAATGACAGGCCTACAATTAAAAAAAAACATATTTCCATGCAAAAAAATGTACCGCTTTCAGCACAGAAATACAGACATAATCAGACCGCTAGGGAGGTTAACCAAGAAACTACTAAATTTTGCTAAACGCAACCCTACCTCCACCTAAACACACCCTCAGGCTAAGAAACAATTAAACATTTATCCCATGCATGCAGCCTTTTACCAAAAATCTGATCTTATAAAAATCTAGGGGATGTGAAAGGACAGAAAGAGAAGCCACACACCCAGAGACTGACAGACAGCAGTTACGGGGACCTGACATTCCTCTACGCCTTTGTCCAGACCCCTGGCCACCACTTGTCCTTCTCAAGAACCCAAATCTTCCCAACTTCACCAAGAATGTTGTATACCACCACCTCGGCAGGAAGGACTTTTTTCCCCAAGGAAACCTGACTTTGTGCATTCCACGTGTAGTAACAGTCTACTAAGCTAATTAAAAAAAGTGTCTCAAAATCAAAATCCCAGTATGTTTGAAAGGCTCCGTAAGACCACTCCACATAACGCAAGGAAAGGAAAGGGATTCTCAGAGCCCCACCCACCCGCTTGTAAACTTCTATCAGGGAGAACTCCCCCAAAATTCATACCAAATTCTCATCTGATTATGTGGCTGGCCAGAAATAGGGGTTGATCGTGCATTCTGCTCATGAACCATACCAAGCTACATGCCCTCAACATGTATAGGGGACCTTGCAAGGGAAAACCCTTCTCTCCATGTTGATGAGAACATGGGCCTCTTCCCCACAATCCTGCCCCAGTGCTTGTAGATGTCTGTGGGCAAGGGGACATGAATCTTGAAGCCCTTTTAAAAATAAGAAGGACCCAGATATCAGTCTCCCATATGTGAATGAGTAAAGAGTACATGCCACTCCATGAGTTGTGTCCATGATAGCTTAGAGGAAGTGGGATGAATTAATGCTGTCATTTATGCTGGAGGACATCCGCTGGCCAAAAAAAAATACTGTGGGAAAAAGTGCCAGATTGGAGGTACAAAAGTTATAAAATGTGTCCTCGAAATAAAAAAAAATGTTTTTTATTTTTTCACTATTCCTTTCCTTCTTTCTTTCTACTCTATTATTTCTTGTTTCTTTTCTTTATATAAGGGAGTTGTCATACATATACCGTACATAGGAAAAATAAAAACACAAAAAACAAACTCAACAAGTACAATTTCAATCTACAAGTGTTATTGTATATCCTTGAAAAGCGTAAAAAGCCCCCCAGTGAATGGATCAACACACAAGTCGTAAAATAGAAAATCTTTATTGGAGATGTATATTATATAAAAACCAACTGTCCCAAAATGAACTAAAACCACAATGATGGCCAATAATTAAAAAACCTTCCCCTTAGCACCTGCGGAAAAAATGTAGAGAATCACCTCTATGTGAAGAGCACATACATAAAAATGGCCCAAATTATATATATATATATATCATGGGGATGTCTTAGAGTCTATCCATTCAGTGATTAAACAAACATTCAAAGTTCTTGTTGGACGTTAAGCAAGATGTTGAATCTTCCCATTTGTAGCATGCCAATGATTGTTATATGAAATTATCTCAGCTACTGTATGTGGTTTAACGGTCAAACAAGGGAGCCACCAGTCTGCTGAGGTTGCCAGAAGACTCCAAAAGCAATTGGACTGTGCATCTTTCCATGGATTATTCCCACATCTGCTATGGGGAAAGTTTTTTTAATTATTGGCCAATTACGATTTTATTTAGTTTTGGGACAGTTGGTTTTTGTACAGTATAGATTTCCAATAAAGATTTTCTATTTTAACTATTTATGTGTGTTGAGCCATTCACTGGGGTTTTTACTCTTTTCAAGGGTACACAATAATACTTATAGATTGAGGATGAGCTTCAGTTTGGTTTTTATAGATTTTATTTTCAAGAGGCTTTTTCATATTTTATCTGTTATTGAGCTTTATCTTTTATTCTGATGTATGTATTATGTTGCTGCTTTTAAAAATAAATAAATGCATGTATTATTGATATTACTGTTATTATTGGTATTAATCATTTTCACTTTGCAGATGTGAGGTGGTTACCTCTATCCCAGCTGGAGCAACTCACAAGTTCTTCTGCCATGGCATAGTTGGTAGATACGTCAATGTAGTTTTACGTGGTAAAAAAGAATATCTTCAATTATGTGAAGTTCAAGTCTGGACCGCCGACAGGCATTGAAAGGGTCCTTTAAAAAGAACAACAGATGAAGACAATAATAAAAGTTAAAACGTACCGTGTTATGTGTCAGTAATCTGAAGAGAAAAAAGTTAAAGGTTAACTATTGCTTAATAAAGATTGTTCAGCATTATGTGTGTATTGTCAAAAGTATTTTCTGGCTTTCAGTATACAGAGCATGTTATGCGTTTTGGATTTAAAGGCAGGAGATGTATTAAAAAGGATAAAACACAAAAATTGAATAGAGATCAGATCTGAATAAGTAATATTTAAAATAATGGTGTTTTGATACTAACAGGGAGGCAGGGGGACAATTATTCCAGATCCTGACCTCATTGCGCTCATTACCAATGACCAGAGTGAGCGATAACATTGAGGAATGATGATCAAATGTGGGGATAACAATGAGAGGGAATATGGAGCATCTTTTTATAATAAATTTCACACTTTGTGAAATATTAAGTATACAGAGCTGGTAAAAGAATAAAAAAAAAAGAGGCGGCAGAAAATAGAAGTATGGAAGCATTAGAACATTTTGAATAAAGGTCTTAACCACTTCCATACCGGGCACTTTTACCCCCTTCCCTCCCAGGCCAATTTTCAGGTTTCAGCGCTCTCACACTTTGAATGACAATTGCGTGGCCATACAACATTGTACCCAAACTAAAATTTTATCCTTTTCTTCACACACATCACCGCTGGGGTTTTTATTTTTTGCTAAATTAACAAAAAAATACCAAAAATTTGGGGGAAAAAACACGTTTTCTTTGTTTCTGTTATAAAAGTTTGCAAATAAATAATTGTTCTTCAGAAATTTAGGCCAAAATGTATTCTGCTACATGTCTTTGGTGAAAATAACCCAAATTAGTATTTATTATTTAGTCTGTAGGAAAGTTATAGAGTTCACAAACTATGGTATAGATCTGAAAATTGATAAATCCTGAAGTACTGACAGCCAATCTAATTTCTTGAGGTCCAAGAATGTCAGAACAGTACAGATATCCCCCAAATGACCCCTTTTTGCAAAGTATACAGTCCGACATAGTTCATAAGAGGCATGGTGAGTTTTTTGTAAGTTGTAATTTTTTTGTCATAATTTTTCGTAAATGAAGAAATAAAAAAAATGATTTTCACAAATTTTTTTTACATACTGTCACCAGTGCAGTACAGAGTCATCATATAACTGGCATGACGGTGATCAGGGACACTGACTGGTGACCATCAATCTTGCCTCAAGTCAGTTCCCTGCAGCCAGTTCTTTAAGACACAATTGTATTAAATTGAAAGAGTTTAGAGTTTAAACTGGGGTTTTAAAAAATAGATTTAATGAAAAAGGATATGACGCTGTTTTTGGGGGGGATATAATCTCTTCTGTTTATGGACAGGAGTCATTTGCTTAAAAAAAAGCCAGAGTGGACAGAAATTGTATGTTTTTTGTTACCATTTATTACCTCTTAATCTACACCACACTTTACAGTGAGAAAAGTTATTTCTAAACACTGGAAATATTTTACAAGATGACAAATTTGTAGGACCATTATTGCCCCCTAAGTCCCAAATTTTTTATAGGGGAGTTCCATATTTCAGGATCAGATTGCCCGAAATGTATTTGATCCCCCAGTGAGATCAACTTTCTTCCATGATTTGATTGGGTACTACCAATGTAGAAGATGTTCGGTATGTGCTATTAACAGGTGTAGAGATATAAGTACTGTTTCCTTTGTCTCTATGGGGATGTGTAGAACATTTCCTAATAAGCAATTTATTACCTGCACTACTGTCAATGTTTTTTATATGTTGCAGTGCCCGTGTGGTTTTCAGTATAATGAGAGGACCACACAGGCCCTGAATGTTCAGTTAGGCAAACATATTGGTAATATTAGGAGGGATTTTAAAGGCCATACTGTGCCCAGACATTACAAGGCAGGACATAATAATGATCCTTCGGGTATAATTTTTTGCCACATAGACACATTTTCCCCACATTGAAGGAGGAGTTTCTACCATGGGGGAAATTTACAAAATGGAAACCAATTGGATTTACACTGTCAAGTCAAGTAATTTGTGTCCCCTAATCTGTGGACTTTTAGCACTCCCTGAGTCCCTTCCACTAGTACAGTATTAAAACCCTTTATGGTACATTTACAAAGAGAGAGGAAGAGAAAGGAGAGACTCTCTATGGCACTACAAATCCCAGCATAGCAGGCTAAAATTCCTCATTTCTGCACATACAGCATGAGGAGATGTTCACCACTGGGTCACTACAGGCTGTCAGCCTTTCTCCATTCCCTCACTCCAAGCCACACATCACCAGCATCATGCCCCTCCCCACTCTCCCCTCTACATCAGTGTCCCGACACCCTCCTCCTCTCAGCTGCTCCCTCTGGCCTCCTCCTCATCCTCCCTTTTCCCTCCCTCCCTCTGTCATTTGTTCTCTAGCACCAGCTACCATCCTCTGTCCCTCCATCTCTGCCCAGCTCCCTCACTCACAGGCAGCTTGAACGGTTCCCCAGCCTCAACTCAGACTTTCAGTCAGACTCAGTTGTTCCCCTGTTGGCAGGGGATCGCAGACGTTGGAGGAGGGGGGTGCCCTAGAAGGCCAAGGAGGAAGTTACCTTTACTCTGAATGCATTACTCGCTGGTTGCTAGATGCCAGTTGGTCCTACCAACCAATATTTTGACAGCGGCAGAACTTGGGATACCCAAGCCCCCTACAGGTGTATTGGCTGTATTGGTGTGATTACAGTTGTGTATACAATAAGTGCTGCACCATTGTGTCATATATAGAGTTCAGGGTTCAGGGGTCAGTAATATGTATCACAGAGTGCAGGGGTCAGGAGTAGGTAGAGAAGAGTTAAGAAGCCAGTACTATACAATGAAGGGGTAAAGAGTAAGTAATGTAGAATTCAGAGGTCACTAGTATGTATTTCAGAGTGCAGGGACCTGTAGTAAGCAACAGGGGTTGTTGTATGTATTGCAGAGTTCAGAGGCCAGAAGAAAGAAATGCACAGTGCAGAGGTCCATAGTATGTAATTTACAATACAGGGTTATATATAATGCACAGTGTAGGGTACAGGAATGACATTGAGTGTAGTGGTCAGTAGTATTTCATATGCAGGGGTCAGTAGTGTCTAATGTGAAGTGCAGAAATGCCACCCAGTTAGTATGTGCTTTTACAGTATATAGCACCCAGCTAGCATGAGCTTAGCAGTTATGAACTCTGAAAATGGTAGCCCCCGGTTCATTGGAGCTGAATGTACTGTTACAGTTTTGCATTTGGCTAGGGTCAGTGTCACTAATGGTAGTATGAGGCAATACCTGGACCCCACATAGGTTGCACAGGCAGTCCAACTCCTCCAGGATGGCACATCAATATGTGCCTTTGCCAGAAGGATTGTTGTGTCTTCCAGCACAGTCTCAAGAGCATGGAGGAGATTCCAGGAGAAGATCAGTTACTCTAGGAGAGCTGGACAGGGCCATAGAAGGTCCTTAACTCATCAGCAGGAACGGTATCTGCTCCTTTGTACAACGAGGAACAGGATGAGCACTGCCAGAGACCTACAAAATGACCTCCAGCAGTCCACTGGTGTGAATGTCTCTGACCAAACAATCAGAAACAGAATTCATGAGGGTGGCCTGAGGGCTCAACATCCTCTAGTGGGCCCTGTGCTCACTGCCAGCACCATAGAGCTGGATTGCCATTTGCCATTGAACACCAGAATTGGCAGGTCCACCACTGGCACCCTGTGCTTTTCACAGATGAGAACAGGTTCACCCTGAGCACATGTGACAGATATGAAAGGGTCTGAAGAAGCCTTTTAGAACATTAAGCTGCCTGTAACATCATTCAGCATGACCGTTTTGGTGGTGGGTCAGTGATGGTCTGGGGAGGAATATCCATGGAGGGACGCGCAGACCTCTATAGGCTAGACAATGACACCTGACTGTGGTATTGGGATGAAATCCTTGGACCCATTGTCAGATGCTACACTGGTGCAGTGCGTCCAGGGTTCCTCCTAGTGCACGACAATGCCCGGCCTCATGTGGGGAGAGTATGCAGACAGTTCCTGGAGGATGAAGGAGTTGATACCATTTAATGGAACCCATGCTTGCCTGAGCTAAATCTAATAGAACACCTCTGGGATATCATGTTTCGGTCCATCTGCACCTCAGACTGTCCAGGAGCTCAGTGATGCCCTGGTCAGACCTGGGAGGAAAAACCCCAGGACACCATTCGTCATCTCATTAGAAGCATGAATACAAGCACGTGGGGCCATACAAACTACTGAGGACCATTCTGAGTTGCTGCAATGAAATTTCAGCAAAATGGACTCGCCTGCTGCATCATTTTTTCACTTTGATTTTCAGGGTGTCTTTGAATTCAGTCCTCTGTAGGTCGATCATTTTCATTTCCATCCAACGATGGGACATCTTTACGTTCCTAACACATTACCCAGTCCATATCAGTATAGATATCCAGCATGATATTTTTCCCAATTGAGATCTGATGTGATTTCAAAGGGTTCTTTTAATTTTTTTGACCAGTGTATTTAACCTTAACCATAGCCCTTAACCCTAACAAGTGACTTTGGACACAGAAAGGTTCCTGCACTACTTTGATGAGACTGTGATGCTATGTTGATGCTACTTGAGTTCCAGAGAGTGTAAAGTCGCATCAAAGTTGCATCAAAGTTGCACTCATTCTAAGCTACATCAAAGTCACACTGCATGAAAAATGCAACACCAGCATTTCAGTGACGTTCCATTGAAGTCTATTGCACAAAACAATGCAATCTGCTGCGAATAAATGCACCTGCTCAAAACACTCAAATGTGAACTAGATCCATAGGAAATCATATTAAATGGACTATAGTGCATTTCTGCAAACTGGAAAACACAATGAAAAATGTCCAAGTGTGAACCTAGGGATAGTGTTGCCATTTATTCATTATTTGGTAGAGCTACACTTTTTTTATTTCATAATTTCAGTTTTGGGGTGGTTGAAGTGGAATCACTCATTAAGTGTTTAGCTTGCAACCATAATATTTTATATATATACTCTATATTGCCAAAAGTATTGGGCCAGCCCTCCAAATCATTGGATTCAGGTGTTCCAATCTCCTCCATGGCCACAGGTGTATAAAATCAAGCACCTAGGCATGCAGACTGCTTCTACAAACATTTGTGAAAGAATGGGTCGCTCTCAGGAGCTCAGTGACTCCAAGCGTGGTATCGTGATAGGTTGTCATCTGTACAATAAGTCCATCCGTGACATTTCCTGGCTACTAAATATTCCACGCTCAACTGTTAGTGGGATTATAACAAAGTGGAAGCAACTGGGAACAACAGCAACTCAGCCACAAAGTGGTAGGCCATGTCACATGACAGAGCGGGGTCAGCGCATGCTAAAGGGTACAGTGCGCAGAAGTCACCAACTGTCTACAGTCAATAGCTAAAAACCCCCAAACTTCGTGTGGTCTTCAGATTAGCACAACAGTACGTAGAGAGCTTCATGGAATTTGTTTCCATGGCTGAGCAGCTGCATCCAAGCCTTACATCACCAAGTGCAATGCAAAGCGTCGGATGCAGTGGTGTATGGAACGCCACCACTAAATTCTAGAGCAGTGGAGACGTGTTCTCTGGAGTGATAAATTACATTTCTGGCAATCTGATGGACATTTCTGTGAATGGAGGTTGCCAGGAGAACAGTACTTGCCTGACTGCACTGTTCCAAGTGTAAAGTTTGGTGGAGGGGGGATTATGGTGTGAGGTTGTTTTTCAGATTTTGGCCTTGACCTCTTAGTTGCAGTGAAGGGAAGTCTTAAGGTGTCAGCATACCAAGACATTTTGGGCAATTAAATGCTCCCAACTTTGTGGGAACAGTTTGGGGATGGCCCCTTCCCAGGGGTGGACTGACAACTCATGAGGCCCCCGGGCAATAGGGGATCATGGGGCCCCTGTGTCCTTGCCCAAACTCAAAAAAGCCTATCAAAAAGGTACCAGGGGCATCTCATGGGGTCCCCTACTGACCCCGGGCCCCCGGGCAGTGCCCGAGATTCCAAATGGTCAGTCCGCCCCTGCCCCTTTCTGTTCCAAAATGACTGCGCACCAGTGCACAAAGCAAGGACCATAAAGACATGGATGAGTGAGTTTGGGGTGGAGGAACTTGACTGGCCTGCACAGAGTCCTGACCTCAACCCCATAGAACACCTTTGGGATGAATTAGAGCGGAGACTGCAAGCCAGGCCTCCTCCCCCGACATCAGTGCCTGACCTCACAAATGCACTTCTGGAAAAATGGTCAAACCTTCCCATAGACACCCTCCTAAACCTTGTGGACGGCCTTCCCAGAAGAGTTGAAGCTGTTATAGCTGCAAAGGGCGGGGCCAACTCAATATTGAACCCTACAGACTAAGACTGGGATACCATTACAGTTCATGTGTGTGTAAAAGCAGGCGGCCCAATACATTTGGCAATATATTGTATATATTTTATGTTTTTTAGTTTTATTTTTTGTTTTCAAAAACAACACACCCATCAAAAGAAAAATCATAATAGGCAAAGGAAATCAACCTTTTCACAATAGATAAATCTGTTTTTAAAGGAATCAGCTGATTGGTCAGTTTCTTGCTATGCATCGATGTTTTACATGTAGCATATTTCTGAGAAGTAATGTCATTTAGTGCAAATTATCGGTCCGCACAAGTGAGAGCAGGACACCTGATCTGACTGCTCTACTGTATGCTTATATCAAACCAAATTTACAGTGAAGGAAATAAGTATTTGATCCCCTGATGATTTGGAATGTTTGCCCACTCACAAAGAAATGATCAGTCTAAAAATGTGTTTCTTCCATTTGCAAATGATTGCATCAACTGTTGTCACCTTCTCACCAAGCTGCTTGGCGATAGTTTGGTAGCCCAGTCCAGCCTTGTGTAGGTCTACAATCTTGTCCCTGACATCTTTGGACAGCTCTTTGGTTTTTGCCATGGTGGAGAGTTTGGAATCTGATTGATTGCTCCTGTGGACAGGTGCCTTTTATACAGGTAATATGAGATTAGCAGCACTCCCTTTTACAGACTGCTTCTAATCTCAGCTTGTTACCTGTATGAAAGATACCTGGTAGCCAGAAATCCTGCTGAATGATAGGGGATTAAATACTTATTTCTCTCATGAACATGCAAATCAGTCATCATTTGTTAGACATGCATTTCTTCTGAATTTGTTGTTGCTATTCTGTCTCAGTGTTACAATACACCTACCATTCGATTTTTAGACTGATCATTTCTTTGTGAGTGGGCAAACATTCAAAATCAGCAGGGGAGAAATACTTATTTACTTCACTGTATGTATTTCCAAGATCTATACTAGTTGCATGTTAAAAAAAAAAAGAATTGAAAAAAACCTGCATGAAGTGTCCACATCTGATGTGTTTTAACAGCTTTCACTTTGAAATACAAACTTGTGACCCATCATCTTATCTTAACAAATGCAGAAATAGCAAGTTCTTGTTTTTTCTGCAGATTTGACAGATATTTTCTAAACCTTTCGATGACTCAAGACATAAGCTGTTATCTGTGATATGACCTGTGATATGTGATATGTTGTTATTGGGACCATAAGAGATGTACCAGAAATGAGCTTCATATAAATAATGTTATTAACCTCCCTGGCGGTATGATTATTTCCGATTTTTTGTGCTGAAAAAGCGGTACCATTTTTTTGCATGGAAATATGTAGTTTTTTTATTGTAGGCTGTAATTTTTAGAAATAACTCACTGAAATCTGTCCGAACAAGAGTCTAGTAAACATCCCGGGTAGGATAAAATTTGAAACACGAAATCATAAATTATAATTTAATAAATAATCATAAAAAATAATAATATAATAATAATACATTTAATTCAATAATATAATCAAACCAAAAACACTGAAATGTGAAATATAGCGCCAAGTTAGCACATTGCTGAGCAAAGTCGCAGAATCGTTTTCAGTGTCTGATGATGAATTTTCCCCACAAATCATTATCACTCAATTCTGCAAGTGCTTCTGATTTACTATCGCTGTTCTCTAGCTGATCTAAACCGCTTTTGACCTAAAGGGACACTTTTTGGACGCCATGGACGTTTCTCAGTTTCCAGGCAGAAAGAACAGACAAAATGCAGGCAGGGCGCAGGACAAAGCACTCGGGACAAAATGTATGTGAAATTGGTTGAGACAGCAATGTTTTACTATGTAAAATGGAAAAAAAAAAGACATTTTTTAAAATTTTTAAATTTCCCCCCCGCCGCCAGCGGCGCCTGTACGTCCCGACGTCACAGGGACAGGACACAGAAGCCGGATGCCGGCATCGGCCGGAGGAGATGGCCGGGGACGCTGCAGGGGACACATCGTGGGAGCGCAGGGTAAGGTAAGTGAAGAACAAATGCCGGAGCAGTGCCGCATGGTATTCCCGAGTGTAGCTCGGGGTTACCGTTTGTGGTACTGAAATGTTACCCCGAGCTACACTCGGGAATACCGCCAAGGAGGTTAATGGGGGTTCTGTGTATCATGTGTAATGATCTACACTCACCGGCCACTTTGTTTGGTCCACCTGTGCAATTCCTTGGTAACACAAATTGCTAATCAGCCAATCATCTGGCAGCTACTCAATGTTTTTAGGCATCTAGACGTGGTGAAGACGTCTTGCTGAAGTTCAAACCGAGCATCAGAATGGGGAAAAAAAGTGACTTTGAACCTGGCATGGTTGTTGGTGCCAAACAGGCTGGTTTGAGTATTTCAAAAACTGCTGATCTACTGGGATTTTCACACACAACCATCTCTAGGGTTTACAGAGAATGGTCCGAAAAAGAGAAAATATCCAGTTAGTGGCAGTTGTGTGGATGAAAATGCCTTGTCGATGCCAGAGGAAAATGGGCAGGCTGGTTTGAGATGATAGAAAGGCAACAGTAACTCAAATAACCAGTCAGCACAACCAAGGTATGCAGAAACTCAGAAACAGCAACTCAATGCATTTAGGCATCAGGACATGGTGAAGACACGTCTTGCTGAAGTTCATACCAAACATCAGAATGGGGAAGAAAAGGGATTTAAGTGACTTTGAACCTGGCATGGTACTTGGTGTCAAACGAGCTGGTTTGAGTATTTCAAAAACTGCTGATCTATTGGGATTTTCACACACAACCATCTCTAGGGTTTACAGAGAATGGTCCGAAAAAAAAGAGAAAATATCCAGTTAGTGCCAATTGTGTGGATGAAAATTCCTTGTTGATGTCAGAGGAAAATGGGCAGACTGGTTCAAGATTATAGAAAGGCAACAGTAACTCAAATAATCACTTAACACAACCAAGGTATGCAGAAACTCAGAAACAGCAACTCAATGCATTTAGGCATCTGGACATGGTGAAGACACGTCTTGCTGAAGTGCATACCGAACATCAGAATGGGGGGAGAAAAGGGATTTAAGTGACTTAACGTTTCATGGTTGTTGGTGCCAAATGGGCTGGTCTGAGTGTTTCAAAAACTGCTGAGCTACTGGGATCTCCACGCACAACCATCTCTAGGGTTTACAGAGAATGGTCCAAAAAAGAGAAAATATCCAGTGAGTGGCAGTTGTGTGGATGAAAACGCCTTGTTGATGTCAGAGGTCAGAGGAGAATGGACAGACTGGTTTGAGATGATAGAAAGGCAACAGTAACTCAAATAACCACTCAACACAACCAAGATATGCAGAATACCATCTCTGAATGCACAACGTCCACTCTTGAAGAAGACGGATTATAACAGCAGAACTCCTGTCAGAGGTCAGAGGAGAATGAGCAGACAGGTTTCTACGACATTCAGTTGGTAGGGTCAGAATTTGGTGTAAACAACATGAAAGCCATGGATCCATCCTGCCTTGTATCAACGGTTCAGGCTGGTGGTGTCATGGTGTGGTAGATCCATCCTGCCTTCTATCAATGGTTCAGGCTGGTGGTGGTGTCAGGGTGTGGTGGATCCATCCTGCCTTGTATCAATGGTTCAGGCTGGTAGTGGTGTGGTAGATCCATCCTGCCTTGTATCAATGGTTCAGGCTGGTGGTGTCATGGTGTGGTGGATCCATCCTGCCTTGTATCAATGTTCAGGCTGGTGGTGTCATGGTGTGGTGGATCCATCCTGCCTTGTATCAATGGTTCAGGCTGGTGGTGTCATGGTGTGGTGGATCCATCCTGCCTTGTATCAATGGTTCAGTCTGGTGGGGGTCAGGGGGGGGGATTTTCTTGGCTCTAGCAAGGTGTACCTAATAAAGTGGCCAGTAAATGAATGTACATGAAGGAGTACATATATGCTATTTACATATGTAGACTTGGGGAATGATTTACTAAAGGCAAATAGACTGTGCACTTTGCGAGTGCAGGTGCTCCAAAGTTTAGTAAATGAGAAGTTCGGCTAATTTCCATTGTCCAATCATGTGCAAGCAAAATGCTGTTTTTTTCATTGTCTTTGCATGCGATTAGGTATTTTTAGCAAAGTGAAGCTTAACCGCATTTACTAAGTTTTGGAGCAACTGCCCTTCCAAAGTGCACATCCCATTTGCCTTTAGTAAAACAACCTCAATGTGTCTTGCTTTGCATTCAACACAATGGTTGAATTTCACTGCCTTTTCTTGCAAATCTATTCATTGTCCAGTTCACTGAAAACAGAATTCCAGGCCTAATGTCAATTGAAAGCATTTGTTTGTGTCAAGCTGGCCTACACAAACAATTTCCATTGCAGAACAATATGGCCGCTGTGTGTGCTGTAATGGGCTGTAGTAGCATTAGCTCCATATAGTAAGAAGCCCTGTGTTTGAAATTAAAGGGCGTCAGGTTGAATGTCGTCTGATTGGCCGAGGTGGGTAGATGAAGTCATAATGTCCGCTTACATCAATCAGCCAATTTTATTTTTGCTAATGTAGCAACCTTCTAGTTAGCCAGGGGAAGCCCTAGCTCAATTGAGTAGCAGCCTGGGTGTGATAGCTAGCAGGGTCAAATTTGGGTTAGAGCCAAGGGTGGACTGACAACTCATGGGGCCACCAGGCAATAGGGGATCATGGGGCCCCTGTGTCCTAGCCCACTCTCAAACCACACCCAAAAAAGCCTATAAAAGGTACCAAGGGCATCTCATGGGCCCCCCACAGACCCCGGGCCCTCTGGCAGTGCCCAAGTGCCCAAATGGTCAGTCCACCCCTGGTCAGAGCTGAGAGACTATGTAGATCAGCCCTCTGGAATTTCCAGCTGTTCTAGAACTTTGGTCTAGAAGTAGTGGGCAGATTTGAAAAGTGTCTGGTCTGTACTCTCAGAGGACCCTGGCCAATCCCCAACAGGAGGCTTGGCAAGGGGCCAGGACAACCATTAATAGTAAATGAGCCTGCTCAGTTGCAGGAGAGTTGAAGGAGAGTTCAGGTGGAAGATAGAGAAGATGTGAGGCTGGTGGCAGGAGCCTGTGAGGATGCCCTCACTTACAGGGACCTAGAAAGGAGGAAAACTCAGGACTTCACTGGCCCCCTAAGAGAGGACCACCTGTGAGGCAGGTGAGGAGCTGCCCAGCTAAAAGGCCTGGTAGCAGCCACCGACCCACCAACAACACAGGGGTAAGACTGAGTGAGTAGACCTGCACCCCCTGGGCCAGATAGGGGAAGGAGCACTGTGGTGGAAAACTAGATTAGCCACCACCCAGGACTGTCTTATTTCTCAAAGTGACAGTCACAGGATCCCCTTCTTGGATTCCTTGGATTCCTCTAGGCAGCCAGACAGAGGAGCATCTGGGATGGTACTACAGGAGATGCTGGCTAGCTCTCCAAAAGAGGCTGTTGCTGTAACCACTTGTACAAAGCTCAGGAAGTTGTCCTCAGTTCCTCAGTTCTTTTGGGCATCCCGTACACCCCTTATCCCATCCAAGTTCTAAAATCCTCTAATAAAACATCAAAACAAGCTCAAGGACTGGTCACTGACTCCTAAATTTAAGTTGATGTGAAAATGTGTGTTGCCTGGCTGTGTAGGACTGTAGGGGAACCCCAATCTTTGGCAACTCCTAAGGGGGTAGTGCTACAGACATAGGTACAACCACAGTGCTCATACTGTATATTATACTCTTGTTGACTAGTTTTACTACTAGATGGCACTGTTTATTGTTTAATGTAGTATTCTGTCTAACAGAACTACATAACTATGATGCAATTTCCTGTCTCTGTGTTTTATTAACCTCTTAACATTCATAAGAGTATGGTGACAGAGCGGCTCTCCTGTCTAATATAGGATCTGGCTCTCCAGGGTAGGCTGCGCGAGTATGCTCCCACTTCCCCGTCTGTGCTGTGGAACCTTCTGAATGGAAAAGAGGAAGACAAGACAGAGCTCTGTGAATGTAAACAACACAGAGCTCTGTCCTGTCTCTGTCCTGTGAGTAGGGATGTTCCAGTTTTTGTTTCCCTTAGTAAAAACAGCACACAGTAAATGCACAAAGTTAGGCACACAGTTAACCCTTTGATTACCCCTAGATGTTAACTCCTTCCCAGCCAGTGTCATCAGTACAGTGTCACTGTATATAATTAGCACTGATCACTGTAGTAGTGTCACTGGTTCCCACAAAGTGTCACAAGTGTCAGTTAGTGTCAGATTGCCCACCATACTAGCACAGTCCCTCTTTCTTTTTCAGCCTTTTTTTGTTTATATAATAGAAAAACTAGTGGTGATCTATTACCACCAAAAGAAAGCTCTATTTGTGTGAAAATAATGTTATAAATGTTGTTTGGGTACAGTGTTGCATGACCACTCAATTGTCAATTAAAGTAACGCAGTGCCAAATAGTAAAAAACGGCCTGGTCAGGAAGGAAGTAAAATCTTCCGTAGGGCAAGTGGCTTAAACAAGAACAGCTCAGCCATAGGGAAATGTAGTGTAGTGTCACTGCACTGGTTCCTACAAAGTGTCAAAAGTGTCAGTTAGCGTCAGATTGCCTGCCATACTATCAAGAGACCCGCTATAAGTTGCTTGTTGTCACCAATAATATTATTAAAAAATACTAATCCTAGTATATATACTGCAATTTGTAGATGCTATAAATTTTGTGCAAACCAATCAATATACACTTATTGAGGGTTTTTTTTACCACAAATATGTGGCAGAATACATTTTTTGCCAAAATTTATGAAGAAATATAATTTTTTTAATTTATCACAAATGTTATCACCTTCAATATCAATAACTATCAGAGGTGTTTCCATATGAATGTATTAATTCCTATCAACAGTCTCTGTGCGTATTCATTACCTCCATTGTTGTTCACACAATATGAACATATTAATATACAAACTATATATAAACCAAAACAATATCAGCAAATTATATGTGACATAAATTATAGTGCTCAAATTTTTTACACCATAAATCATCAAGTCCCGTGAAAAAATAAATAAATAAATAATAAAAGTTAAAAATTTAGTGATTATTTAAATATTTTTTGGGTCGCTCTATAAATTAATAAATATTTTTTTAAATGTTTGTAATGTTTTATAGCAAAAAGTATAAAATATAATTTTTTTTTTTCAGCCTTTTTTTGTTTATGTAATAAAAAATTGAGTGGTGATCAAATACCACCAAGAGAAAGCTCTGTCTGTGTGAAAATAATGATATACATTTCGTTTGGGTGCAGTGTTGCATGACGGTGAATTTGTCAATTAAAGTAACTCAGTGACTTTTTGCTAATAAACATGTCCAGTAAAAAAATGTAAAAAATCTAATTTCACCATAAATTTAGACCAAAATGTATTCTGCGACATGCTTTTGCTAAAAAATATCCTAATACATGTAAATTAATTAGTTTACGCGTATATATACTGGGATTTTTTTTATCTTTTATTTTTACTAGTAATGGCGGCGATCAGCGACTTATAGCAGGACTGCAGTATTACTGCTATAGGGTGGACAGGAAGCGGTTAACATTTCATGGATTTTTCATTTATTTGTATGAATTTTGTGTTTATAGTAATGTTTTTTTTAGAAGGAGCACATTATCTTGTAATAGCACAGCTAATTGTGTGGTTATTGTATAGTGCGTGGTGTGAGTGTACCTACAAATGAAGCCATAGTTGTGAAAAATGTGCATAGCCCAGCAATGGGCAAACTACCTTTTAATCCGGCCCGTGGAGCGTGATACTGTCAGGATGGCTGTCAGGATGTGTGTAGGCGGGGCAGCGTGACGAACGTGAGGGGAGGGGAGCTAGGCTCCCCTCACAGTCCGCCCTGAAGACCGGAACGGCGCGGGAACACGGCGAGAGGAACGCGCGGAGCAAAGGTAAGTGAATTGACACAGGGGGGGACTTGGCTTACTACTTGGGGGGAATAATATGGGGGATGAATTAATATGGGGAATGAATTACTATATGGGGGATGAATTACTATAGGGGGGATGAATTACTATGGGGGATGAATTAATATGGGGAATGAATTACTATATGGGGGATGAATTACTATGGGGGATGAATTACTATAGGGGGGATGAATTACTATGGGGGATGAATTACTATGGGGGATGAATTACTATAGGGGGGATGAATTACTATAGGGGGGATGAATTACTATGGGGGATGAATTACTATGGGGGATGAATTAATATGGGGAATGAATTACTATGGGGGATGAATTACTATATGGGGGATGAATTACTATAGGGGGGATGAATTACTATATGGGGGATGAATTACTATGGGGGATGAATTACTATAGGGGGGATGAATTACTATATGGGGGATGAATTACTATGGGGGATGAATTACTATGGGGGATGAATTACTATGGGGGATGAATTACTATATGGGGGATTAATTACTATGCTTACTATGGGGGAATATTACTATACTTACTATGGATGACACATACACATCATTCATCTACTCTTGGTCCGGCCCCCGGGTCCAATATATGAACCCATTGCGGCCCTTAAGTCAAAACGTTTGCCACACCCCTGGCATAGCCAGTAGTGGGTTTATTTTCAAAACCTGATCACTTTAATTTAACCCCTTGACGCCAACGTAACACAAATATGTGGCCTCACAGAATTGGGCTGTGGGGGCTGTGGGGCTGCATATTTGTGAACCTGTCTTTCTGCTGGGAGCGCGCCGCACAGCGCGCTCCCAGCACAAAAAACTGTGGTGTCACTGAGAGCACCAGGTCCCGTTCTAATGATCAGGTCCCGGGACTCGCGATTCCGGGTCACATGATTTCTGTGATAGCCTCTGATTGGCTATCACAGTCATCAGTCACTGTACAGCTTGGCCCTCTTGTTTTTTCTCTCTCTATGAATGGAGGAGAGAGATACATTGTATCTCTCTAACTCCTGGCATAGAGAGAAAAAAAAGTTTGTGAAAAAAAAGATAAGTAAATATAAAAAAATTAAATATAAAAAATAAAGAAAAAATACCTAGATCAAGGTTTGATCTAGTTCAGTGCTAGATCAATTTTTTTGTTTGATCTAGTTCAGTGCTAGATCAATTTTTTTCCTCAAAATTGTCAGCCTTTTTTTTTATAGCGCAAAAAATAAAAACCTCATAGGCAATCAAATACCACCAAAAGAAAGCTCAATTTGTGGGGAAAAAAAGAATGTAAATTTAATTTATGTACCGTATTGCATGACCGCGCAATTGTCCGTTAAACTAGCGCAGCGCTGTATAGCAGAAAAATGGCGTAAATTGCAGTATTTACACCATAGTTTGTAGACGCTATAACTTCCACACAAAGCAATCAATATACACTCATTGGGATTTTATTTTACCAAAAACATGTAGCAGAATACATTTTGGCCTAAATTTATAACCAACTTTAAGTTTACTATATATTTTTTATAGCTGAAAGTAAAAAATATTGTTTTTCTTCAAAATTTTTGGCCTTTTTTTGTTTATAGCGTGAAAAATAAAAAGCACACAGGTGATCAAATTACACCGAAAGAAAGCTCCATTTGTGTGAAAAAAAGCACGTAAATTTCGTTTGGGTGCAGCATTGCATGACCGCGCAATTATCAGTTGAATTAGTGCAGCGCCGAGTAGCAAAAAGAGGCCTGGTCATTAACGGGGTAAATCCTCTGGAGGTCAAGTGGTTAAAAGGTGCCTCCAAATTGAGATGAGTTTTAAAGGGTGCCTCAAGATTGTGGAGAATTTTAAAGGATGCCTCAAAATTGAGGAAAGTTTTAAAGGGTGCCTTGAGACTGAGGAGAATTTTTAAGGGTGCCTCAAGATTGTGGAGAATTTTAAAGGATGCCTCAAAATTGAGGAAAGTTTTAAAGGGTGCCTTGAGACTGAGGAGAATTTTTAAAGGTGCCACAAGATTGTGGGGAATTTTAAAGGGTGCCTTGAGATTGTGGAGAATGTTTAAGGGTTCCTTGACTGAAAAAAAGGTTGTAAAACGCTGTCCTAAACTGTTTATTTGTTTATTTATTTATATTACTACTGTAATCTGATTTCTTGTTAGAGAGTGGAAACGTTCCTTGTCTATGGTTCCACTGTAAGCAAGAACCTAACCATCCTCTCTTTGGGAGCTCATGAAGGATGTCACAAGGAGGCAAAAAAAAAAAGTCAGAAACAATTTAATAAAACATAGATTATAGAAATATTGGGTAGTGGATGTGTATGAATTATTTTTGAAAAATAGGAATAATGTTTAGTGTCCCTTTGAAGCTAGCCATAGAAGGATTAAAATGTGTCTGGTTCAGCAGGGACTGGCCAAATTTCAATCCATCTATGGCCATTCCCATTTGACCGACTGCTCTGGAACAGGACAGGAAAATTTACTTTGATCAGCACTGTGGCCAATTGGCTTCAGTGCCAGCCAGTGTATTCTGACAGCAGAGGTGTCCCGCTGTTAAAATACAATGGCACAGTGGGAAGGATTCCTCCATCTACTTTGTGTAGTTATGGGATTGTATCCAGTTTTTCTTTCTGTCAGCTCACTGGCTGAGTAAAAAAAAAGATATCTGCATGGCCGGCTTACATCACTATCTTTGGAAAAGTCGCCCATCCAGTTTGTAAAGAAATTCATTTAAACATGTATATATCATCTGTTTTACTATTTGCATTTCAGCAGAACATCCAAACACAAGTGTAATAAATTCTTTTGCTCAGTTACCATGGTAATTATATGTTCATTGTTACATTATCAGTAAAGTTATTGATTTGAGTTATTAATTAATGGAAACTGTTCTGGAAAAATGGGATGTAGCTATGACATCTATCTGTTCTTGGAGATAACATCAGAAACTCATATAAACTCTGAGCAACATTCAGCCAGAAGAAAAAAGGAATCAGAAGATAAACATTTTTTCTGGAATCTTTTTGCTACTGCTGTTATGTTACTCTTCTGATGTGGCTTTACAGTATTGTAAAATTCTGAAGAGGAGGATGTAACTTCCTCCTCTAGATGCTCTGCCTTCCATTGTTGCACTTCCAGGCTTCTGTTATGCCTGAAGGGGAACTATGTGGACCGGGATGTAAAGAGCAAAACTGTGGACATGGATGTGAAGGGGAACTCTGATGTAAAGGGGAACTCTGCCGTCCATGATATAAAGGGGAATGCTGAGACCTGTGATGTATTTGGGGGTTCTGGTGACCAGAGACCACCTTACATTAGAGGTCTCCTTTCCACCAAAGTCCGCAGCATTCTGTAAGGGGGAACCCTGCAGGTTCTGATGTAAAGGAGAACTCTGATGTAAGGGGGTACTCTGTAGAATCTGATGTAAGGGGAACTCTTGTGTAGGGGGGGGGGGGGCTGTCGTGACCACAGATCCTCTTACATCAGAGTTCCCCCTTTACATCACGGTCCACAGCATCCCTCCTTACAGTCCACAGTGTTCCCCTTTACATCAGGGTCCACATAGTTCCCCTTTGCACTGTAAAGGGTAACCCTGCAGACTCTGACATAAGGAGAACCATGGGCCTCTAGGTTGTACTTGCCCCTTGGGCCAGCAGTTGCCAGTCGGCCCCTGTTATCACCCGTGGCCAATCACTTCACTGGGTACTTGTAAGGGTTTACAACCACTTTAGTGCTAGCTACTAACCCTGATTTTGTGCGAGTAAGGGTTGAAGGAGGGTTGGCTAAAATTTTAAAACACACATTTTGAATGCTCCCTTCCATCTTGTTGCATATTAGCAACTGTTAATTTTACAAACGTGCAAAAAAATGCACAATAAAATCTGAATAAAGTATATGTAAACCCTAACTGCTAAAGTGCGGTATTGTAAACAATTATTATTTTAGGTTTTTAAAGAACGACCTTCATAGAAAAATCATAGAAGGATCAATGGGTATTAATTTCAATAAATTTGAAGATATAACTACTTCCTGACCATGCTATAGCCAAAAGACGGCTACAGCATGGTCAACTAGTTATGGGAGGGCATCCATGGACCCACTGTGCGCGATCTGAGATCGCTGAGTGCTTCGGACACAGCTGATCATGTGTCTAGGTAAAGGGCCAGTCATACCATGTTATCAGCTGATCACAGTATAAATAGGAAATTCTGGTTATCTGCAGTACTCTCCTGACACCGCGTGAGGAGAGCCAGTAAGCGGCATTTCTCAGTCGGACATCTATACTGATCATCAAGGCACTGATCATCAGTGCCCTGATGATAAGCGTAGCCCCATCAGTGCTCATCAGTGTGGCTATCAGTACCCATCAGTGCTGGCTATCAGTGCCACCTATTAATGCCCATCAGTGCCACCTATCAATGCCCATCAGTGCCACCTATCAATGCCTACCAGTGCCACCTATCAATGCCCATCAGTGCTGCCTATCAATGCCCATCAATGCCCATCAGTGCCACCTATCAATGCCCATCCGTGCTTCCTATCAATGCCCATCAGTGCCACCTATCAATGCCCATCAGTGCTGCCTATCAATGCCCATCAGTGCCACCTATCAATGCCCATCAGTGCAGCCTATCAGTGCCCATCAGTGCAGTCTCATCAGCACACATCGGTGAAGGAGATTCTTGGTCTTTTTTTAATGTTTAACAAAAAATAAACACCCCAGTGGTGATTAAATACCACCAAAAGAAAGCTCTATTCATCTCAAAAAATTATAAAAAATTGTCATTCAAAGTGCAACAGCGCTGAAAGCTGCAAATTGGCCTGGGCAGGAAGGGGGTAAAAGTGCCCGGTAGGCTAGTGGTTAAACATGTTGGAACTGACTTTTAAAAGTAGATTAGCAAGTTAAATCTTATATGAGATTTTAGGGACAGGGTTATATCTACCCTAATTGCATTATTCACATCTATGAATTGGTAACCTACATTTTTAATAGATCTGCAAGCAGCAATCTTTCTGCATTGTGAGAAAAATAAATCTGTCATAGAGAGAAAGAGAAGATCTGAATGGAAATAAAAACATGATACATTCCTTTCTATAGGGGTTTGGCTTCAAAGCTACCATGGGTTAACGATCCCAAGAAAACTATTTTTGAGGGGTATAATAGACTGTGGAGTATAAAAAGCTGCATCAGCTCTTGGTCCCAATTTCTGTGCATTACCTAAAAAATCACAAAAAAAAAATTATACCCTTGAAAGACCTATCATATCTGGGAGAGGGTCACTTATGGAAAAAATAAGTATCTCCATTGATAAAATTTTATGAAACTTACTGTATGTATGCCCTTACCATCATATGTCAGGGACCCTTTGCACTTCATTTACTTGATAGAAGAGATGATAGTATCTAAATAGACCCTGCTTGTTGGTTATGATCTTGAGGCTTTTTATAGTTATCAATCCTCCATTACAAAGGCTTATCAGTACATACATACTGATAGTGAGCAGTCCCTCTCTCAGTCTGGATGGTACTCACACAAGGTGTGATATCTGTCATGTATGAGCCTAGCATGAAGAAGCGGTACAAACTGTGAAACACGTCAACATCAACTTTGATTCAATACTATGGACAGTCAACCTGTCAGGGCAGGAACGATGGAATGGGCAGGCAGGCCTATGGTACGGTTACGCAGCGACTGATGACAGCCACTACCCACAGACCAGAGTCCCTCAGGGCGTGGAGTCTAAGCCCCAGGCTACCCTTCACCAGGGCCCCTGATGGTGGGGATGGACTTGACGCAGCCTGAGACCAGGTCGCGGCCCCCAAGTAACCCCAGCTGCGGTAACGACTGCCGCCAATGGCGTACAGCTGGTGGGAGCTAGATGGGAACACGTGTAGCGTAGTCAGACATGCCGGGTCAATAACAACGGAGCAGACAGTACTAGACAGTAGGCAAAGAATACTCAGGTCACGGGCAGGGTTCAGCAACGGGAGGTCAGATAAAGGGTTAAAGCAGCGAATAGTCTTGTCCAAGCCGAGTCGGTTACCAGGAGATCAACGAGAACAGAACAAGAGCTTGCTGCAAGGGAACATACAGGACACGAATGCAGAGAGCACTTGCAGACAGCAGGCTTAAATGTGATCAACCACACCCTTCTGAGGAGGAGCCGCAGACGCCTGAAGGCATAAAGGTTCCCACCATGCTTTGTAGAAACTTAAGATGGATGCCAGCACATGGAGCAACACAAGCTCTGAGGAAAGGTAGGACCTTGACATAACCTCTTTGTGATTTTTTTTAATTGATGTATTGTGTACACTCTGTTTTTAATATATGTTTAATAAAATATGATATGTGGGTTTTCTATTATATATGTCTCTGTGTAGTTGGTTTTGATACATATCAGTGGGTCACCCTTGAACACTCTTCTTTTTCCCTCTTTATGGTTTTTTGCTTTTTTGGGTTGGTGACCTTCCGATATAATTAATCCCACTGCTGCTATGTGAGCTTCACCTTTAATATGTGTAGTTCTTTTGGTTAAGGAAATGCCAAATGGTTTTTAATGAACTTTTAAAACATTTTTCTATATTTTTTTTTACCAGGCAAATTTAAAACATTGGATGTTAATTTGATGATGTCTTCTATTGAGTCCTCTATCCAACCAACATCATTGGAATTCTATCCTCCTTAGTTTTGCTAAAAGATGGCAGCTATTTAAAGATAGTGATGGGCCAAACAACTCCCTGTTCAGTTCACGGTCGAACATTCCAACCTGCTGAAAGTTCGACCCTGAACTTCGAACAGGAACAATTTACTGAGTGGTATCTTGCTGCATCTAAGTATGCGGTTAGATACCGCTCAAATACTAAAATAGCACATGTTATTAAGTCTTGTGGTATTTTAGTAGTGAAACATTCTTTAATGTTTCAGCTGACAGCTGAATGTCAAACTACTGAATGTCAAAAAAGCCGTGGGGTCCCCCCTCCCATCCATACCAATCTCTTTGGTTCTGGTATGGATTTTGAGGGGAATGCCCAACAAAAAAAAAAAAAAAATGGCTTGGAGGTCCCTCCCAAAATCCATACCAGACCCTTATCTGGGCATACTGCCCGGCAGGTTAGGAAAGGTGGGGGGACGAGCAAGAGCCCCCCCTCCTAAACCATACCTGGCTACATGCCCTCAACATGGGGGGGTGCTCTGGGGCAGGGGGGTTCCCCCCAAAGCACCTTGTCCCCATGTTGATGGGGACAAGGACCTCTTCCCCACAACCCTGGCAGGTGGTTGTAGGGGTATGCGGACGGTTGCTTATCAGAATCTTGAAGCCCCCTTTAAGAAGGGGGCCCCTAGATCCCACCCCACCCCCGCATGTGAATGAGTATGCGGTACATGGTAATGATACCCATTCACAGAAAAAAAAATTGTAGCAGAAAAAAGACAGGAGACAGTCTTTGACAAGTCCTTTATTAAAAACGAAAATGAAAAAAAATGCCAATCACGATGCCTGCCGCCACTGCCGACCCAAAAAAAGAAAAAAAAAACTGCTCCATCCTTGATGCTGGCACCCGCTGTCAGACAGCTGCTCTGGGATGACAGTTCTTAAATATTGTAATGACATCACCAGGGGACCCTACCCCTTGTGACATTATCATGCACTGTGATTGGCCAAAGCATTGCACCTGGTCAGTTTCATTGCTTTGGCCAATCACAATGCACTGTCAGAGGATACTGTCAGGGAATCCAGAGAATACACGAATGGCCCATGTTCGAGTACCTTCGACTCAAACATGAAGCCCGGCACTATTTACAGAACTCAAAGAGTCAGCAACAGTAATTCATCTTTTTTTTATGTACAGTATGGGGTTAATTTACTAAAACTGGAGAGTGTGAAATCTGGTGCAGCTATGAAACCAATCAGCTTCCAGGTTTTATTGTGAAAGCTTAATTGAACAAGCCGAAGTTAGAAGCCGATTGGCTACCATACACTGCTGCACCAGATTCTGCACTCTCCAGTTTTAGTAAAGCAACCCTATTGTGACCAAAAATTTGTAGATACCTGACCTTCACACCTGTATGTTATTTTTTTGGATATACCATTCCAAAGCCATTAACAATCCAAAAACAAAGCCAAACCAATCAGCTTACAGGTTTTATTGTGAAAGCCTAATTGAACAAGCCAAATTTAGAAGCCAATTGGCTACCATGCACGGCCGCACCAGATTTTGCACTCTCCAGTTTTAGTAAAGCAACCCTATTGTGACCAAAAATTTGTACATACCTGACCTTCACAAATGTATGATTTTTTTTTTGGATATACCAATCCAAAGCCATTAATATGGAGTTATGCAGGCCATAGACGGGTCGAAAATCGGCCGATTTTTTGGCCGAAAAAAAAAGTCGGCTGATTTTCGCACCATTAGTGGGTTAATTGGTCAGCCGTTTTTCTGGATTTTGGCATATTTTTTTATCTGTAAAGTTGGAAAATTTGCGGCCAATTTTGACGATTGGCCAATTTTCCAGCAATGATGGGCAAATCGGCCGATCGTTTTACCAATAAAAAAATCTGCGCATGAGCCGTGACCTGCAAGAAGAAGAAAAGACGAAGAAGAAGAAAAAGACGAAGAAGAAGAAGAAAAAAAGAAGAAGACGAAAAAGAAGAAGAAGACGAAAAAAGAAGAAGACGAAGAAAAAGACAAAAAATTAGAAGAAAAAAAAAAGAAAAAGAAGAAAAAGGAAAAGAGGAAGAAAAGAAAGAAGAAGAAGAACAAAAAGAAGAAGAATTCCAATCTGCTATTATATTTTATATGAAAAGTCTTGCGGTTGCAAAAATGTATTTATTTGTATCCGAATAAAAACATCTGTATCCGAAATGGATACAAATGGATACATTGTTGCAACTGCAAGACTTTTTCATGTAAAATATAATAGCGGAGCTCTCTGTAAGGGACAGAAGTAAAAATGCCGGCCGTAGACGGGACGAAAATCGGCTGATTTTTTTTGCCGTTTTTGGTAACATCGGCAGATTGAACGACCGATTTTTTTCTTTTTTTGAAAAATAAAAAAAGGCAGATTTTCGACCCATCTATGGCCTGCATTACCCCTTCGCTTTTACACTAATAACAGCCATCTATTGTCTGGAAAGGTTTTCCATAAGATTTTGTAGTGTATCTGAGCATGTGTGCTTTTTCAGCCAAAAGAGCATTTTTGAGGTCAAGTGTTGATGTTGGATGAGAAAAACGTCTAACATTCTAATTATTGTCAGAAGCTGTTTCTTAGAGTTGAGGTCAGGGTTCTGTGAAGGCCACTCTAGTTTCTCCTTATATAACTATGTCTTTATGGAAAGTTACATACAGTATATAGTTACATAGTTAGTCTGGCTGAAAAAAGACAAAAGTCCATCAAGTTCAACCATTAAAAAAAAAAAAGTTATACTCCTACACCCACAGTTGGACCAGAGGAAGACAAAAAAGACCCAGCAAAGCATGATCCAATTTGCTCCTTCAGGGAAAAAATTCCTTCCTGATCCCCCGAGAGGCAATCGGATATTCCCTGGATCAACTTTACCTATAAATGTTATATCCAGTTATATTCTGTGTATCTAAGAAAGAATCCAGGACTTTTTTGAAGCAATCCACTGAGCTGGCCAGAACCAACTCTTGAGGGAGTCTATTCCACATTTTCACAGCTCTCACTGTGAAGAAACCTTTCCGTGTTTGGAGATTAAATTTCTTTTCCTCAAGACGTAAAGAATACCCCCTTGTCCTCTGTGATGACCTCAGGGTGAATAACTCTACACCGAGTTCACTATATGAACCACTGATGTATTTATACATGGAGATCATATCCCCCCTTATGTATTATACATGGTGATCATATCCCCCCTTATGTATTATACATGGAGATCATATCCCCCTTATGTATTATACATGGTGATCATATCCCCCCTTATGTATTATACATGGTGATCATATCCCCCCTTATGTATTATACATGGTGATCATATCCCCCCTTATGTATTATACATGGAGATCATATCCCCCCTTATGTATTATACATGGAGATCATATCCCCCCTTATGTATTATACATGGTGATCATATCCCCCTTATGTATTTATACATGGAGATCATATCCCCCCTTATGTATTATACATGGTGATCATATCCCCCTTATGTATTATACATGGTGATCATATCCCCCTTATGTATTATACATGGTGATCATATCCCCCTTATGTATTATACATGGTGATCATATCCCCCCTTATGTATTATACATGGAGATCATATCCCCCTTATGTATTATACATGGTGATCATATCCCCCCTTATGTATTATACATGGTGATCATATCCCCCCTTATGTATTATACATGGTGATCATATCCCCCCTTATGTATTATACATGGAGATCATATCCCCCCTTATGTATTATACATGGAGATCATATCCCCCCTTATGTATTATACATGGTGATCATATCCCCCTTATGTATTATACATGGAGATCATATCCCCCCTTATGTATTATACATGGTGATCATATCCCCCCTTATGTATTATACATGGTGATCATATCCCCCTTATGTATTATACATGGAGATCATATCCCCCTTATGTATTATACATGGTGATCATATCCCCCTTATGTATTATACATGGAGATCATATCCCCCCTTATGTATTATACATGGAGATCATATCCCCCTTATGTATTATACATGGAGATCATATCCCCCCCTTATGTATTATACATGGTGATCATATCCCTCCTTATGTATTATACATGGAGATCATATCCCCCTTATGTATTATACATGGAGATCATATCCCCCTATATGTATTATACATGGTGATCATATCCCCCCTTATGTATTATACATGGAGATCATATCCCCCTTATGTATTATACATGGTGATCATATCCCCCCTTATGTATTATATACATGGTGATCATATCCCCCCTTATGTATTATACATGGTGATCATATCCCCCCTTATGTATTATACATGGAGATCATATCCCCCCTTATGTATTATACATGGAGATCATATCCCCCCTTATGTATTATACATGGTGATCATATCCCCCTTATGTATTATACATGGTGATCATATCCCCCTTATGTATTATACATGGTGATCATATCCCCCTTATGTATTATACATGGTGATCATATCCCCCTTATGTATTATACATGGTGATCATATCCCCCTTATGTATTATACATGGTGATCATATCCCCCCCTTATGTATTATACATGGTGATCATATCCCCCCTTATGTATTATACATGGAGATCATATCCCCCCTTATGTATTATACATGGAGATCATATCCCCCCTTATGTATTATACATGGAGATCATATCCCCCTTATGTATTATACATGGAGATCATATCCCCCCTTATGTATTATACATGGAGATCATATCCCCCTTATGTATTATACATGGAGATCATATACCCCCTTATGTATTATACATGGAGATCATATCCCCCTTATGTATTATACATGGAGATCATATCCCCCCTTATGTATTATACATGGAGATCATATCCCCCTTATGTATTATACATGGAGATCATATCCCTCCTTATGTATTATACATGGAGATCATATCCCCCCTTATGTATTATACATGGAGATCATATCTCCCCCTTATGTATTATACATGGAGATCATATCCCCCTTATGTATTATACATGGAGATCATATCCCCCCTTATGTATTATACATGGTGATCATATCCCCCCTTATGTATTATACATGGTGATCATATCCCCCTTATGTATTATACATGGTGATCATATCCCCCTTATGTATTATACATGGAGATCATATCCCCCTTATGTATTATACATGGAGATCATATCCCCCTTATGTATTATACATGGAGATCATATCCCCCCTTATGTATTATATATGGTGATCATATCCCCCCCTTATGTATTATACATGGAGATCATATCTCCCCTTATGTATTATACATGGAGATCATATCCCCTCTTATGTATTATACATGGTGATCATATCCCCCCTTTATGTATTATACATGGAGATCATACCCCCCCCTTATGTATTATACATGCAGATCATATCTCCCCTTATGTATTTATACATGGAGATCATGTCCCCCCTTATGTATTATACATGGAGATCATACCCCCCCCTTATGTATTATACATGGTTAATGTATATTGGCCATCCCTATGACATGATTGTCACTTCAGTGTAAGAGAGAGGTTCACATATTCACAATATCCTCCCCCCGGATTACACTAATGTATCTATGGTGATCCTGTCCTGGCAGAGATATCATATATATATACAGTTGTGTTCAAAATAATAGCAGTCAGACATCACTAACCGGATCAATCACTGTTTTTGGTAGAAATGATATTTCTACATGGCAAATAATTTCCTAGCAGGTGTAGTAGAGTAATAGAAATCCAACAGACCCAACAGTCATGACATGCATGCTGCTGATTCTGTGTAATTGAATCACTCATTGAAAGGGGCATGTTCAAAATAATAGCCGTGTGGAGTTCTATTAGTGAGGTCATTCATTCATTGAAAAACAGGTGGCAATTATTGCCCTTATTTAAAGAAGGAAGGCAGCAAATGTTATACATGCTGGTTACAGTGCATTTCTCTCTGAAATTCTGAGGAAAATGGATCGTTCCAGACATTGTTCAGAAGAACAGCGTACCTTGATTAAAAAGTTGATTGGAGAGGGGAAAACATATAAGAAGTGCAGAAAATGATAGGCTGCTCAGCTAAAATGATCGCAAATGCTTTAAAATGGCAACAAAACCTGAAAGGCGTGGAAGAAAGCGAAAAACTACCATTCGAATGGATAGAAGAATAGCCAAAATGGCAAGGACTCAGCCGACAATCAGCTCCAGGAAGATGAAAGAAGGTGTAAAGTTCCCTGTGAGGACTGTTACAATTAGAAGATGCCTATGTGAAGCCAAGCTATCTGCAAGAAGCCCCCGCAAAGTCCCACTGTTGAAAAAAAGACATGTGCTGAAGAGGTTACAATTTGCCAAAGAACACATTGACTGGCCTAAAGAGAAATGGCGCAACATTTTGTGGACTGATGAAAGTAAGATTGTTCTTTTTGGGTCTAGTGGCCGGAGACAGTTTGTCAGACGACCCCCAAACACTGAATTCAAGCCACAGTACACTGTGAAGACAGTGAAGCATGGTGGTGCAAGCATCATGATATGGGGATGTTTCTCATACTACGGTGTTGGGCCTATTTATGGCATACCAGGGATCATGGATCAGTTTGAATACATCAGAATACTTGAAGAGGTCATGCTGCCTTATGCTGAAGAGGAAATGCCCTTGAAATGGGTGTTCCAACAAGACAACGACCCCAAACATACCAGTAAACGTGCAACATCTTGGTTCCAGACCAACAAGATTGACGGTATGGAGTGGCCAGCCCAATCCCCGGATCTTAATCCAATAGAAAACTTGTGGGGTGACATCAAAAATGCAGTTTCTGAGGCAAAACCAAGAAATAGAGAAGAACTGTGGAATGTAGTCCAATCATCCTGGGCTGGAATACCTGATCACAGGGGCCAGAAGTTGGGTGACTCCATGCAACACAGATGTACAGCAGTTCTCAGAAACAGTGCGACTACAACTAAATATTCATTAAGTGATTCAAAGGAAAGCAAAATCTTCAAACATGTTTCAGTTTATATAGTGAATGTTTGAGTTTGTAAAGAAGAATACAAACACTGCTATTTTTTTGAACAGTCTAATATTCACTTTTCTTCAAATTTTTTAGAGGAACAACACAAATTTGATCTATTTTTCTTCATGTTTTGATTTGAAATAGAATGTGTAGTGTTCCCAATGCATTTGTGTGGATGGAAATAAAAGCTATTAGAAGGATTTTGTGCTTTATTCACTTTTTTCAACACACTGCTATTATTTTGAACACAACTGTATGTATGTGTTTATATATATATATATATATATATATATATATATATATATATATGATAAATGAGCATGTTTTCCTTCTAGGAGACCGGCCAAAAATTTAATTATGCAACCTTGTATATGGAGTATATGCATCATTCATGAAAAGAGTTGTCAATGTATTTGTTTACAAATGGGCACTCCCTTCAGGGAGTCATATTTGGAACCTGTGGAGTGTGGTATGATTGTTTTCTTCTCTGTTTTTAGAAATGTCTATGTTGAATGAAGAAGTGATTTTGTGCCACTGGTCACCAGCTTTTTTAAATGTATATATTTTTTTACAAAGATTACACTTTATCAAGCCCAATCTTCTGGTTGAGTTCACAACTAGTCGTATTTTTATGCAGTTTCTCTTTAACAATTTTTAACAGCAGGGCCCATGCCTGCACCCAGTAAGAGTAACTGTAAGGGGTTACAGTGTTCAGGCACCACCAACACCCAAGGCCCGATTTTTCTGCACCTGTGTGACAGGTGCATATAATTAGAATTTCTAGAGCAGGGTCCAATCTTGCACTCATCATGAATAACTCTGAAGGGTTACGTGGGAAGGCACCACCAACTGTTTGCCTGCCAAACACCCCACAATGCACTGCGCTCTCACTGTGCACAGTATCCACCCCACACTATTTAAGACAGAGGGGAGAATACGCTCCCTGAAAAAAAAAACAATTAAATAAAGAATAATAATTAAAAAATATAATATAAGCAAAAAAAATAAATTTAAAAAAACAAAATCTGGTATAGATTGTGGGGGGGATCCCACGCTGTGTTTTTTTATAAATATGTAAGTTTGTAGAAAAAAATGTCAGTCCTGCTGAAACAGATGCTATACATTGTACAGATGTGCAACTTTGCTTGTAGTTTAAGGGGACCCCCCCAGGCATGATATTTAAAGGAATTTAAAAATTTTTTTTTTTACTTTAGGCAATGAAAAATGACTGCTCCTTACGTTACTTTTTGACATTTTGTTTTCACTGATTCATGTCCCTCAAGGCAGTATCACTTTTATGGCCAATGCCTTGAATATAAACCTTCAAAATGGGCACTTTTGAATTTGCAAGTTCAAGTCCCATAGACTTGCATTAGAAGTAAGTAAAATGGCCACCGCCCCAGTCTATAACTGGCTTGTGTAGCAAGGACACTTGAACAGGTGACGCATGTCAAATAAAAAAGGGAGAGAACAATGTTCCTGATCAACTTGCCAGCCAGCTTGCCAAGAACCGAATTAACCTGTCTAACAGTATGCATCAAAAACAGGTTTAGTTAGACTTTCATTAGGTTTGATGTTCGTGGCAAACTTTTGGTCCTTTCGAATGTTCTACCACGAATCGAACAAAGGGGTGTTAGGCCCATCACTAATAAAGACATGGATGAGTGGATTTGGGGTGGAGGAACTTGACTGGCCGGCACACAGTCCTGACCTCAACCCCATAGAACACCTTTTTGGATGAATTAGAGCAAAGACTGTGAGCCAGGCCTCCTCCCCCAACATCAGTGCCTGACCTCACAAATGTGCTTCTGGAAGAAGAGTCAAACCTTCTCATAGACACCCTCCTAAACCTTGTGGACGGCCTTCCCAGAAGAGTTGAAGCTGTTATAGCTGCAAAGGGGGGGCCAACTCAATACTGAACCATACAGACTAAGACTGGGATGCCATTAAAGTTCATGTGCGTGTAAAGGCAGGCCGACCAATACTTTTGGCAATATAGTGTATGTGTATATATAGACCTGACTCTATCACATGTTGGTTATCATAGCTCTGAGGAAGGAGGTATGCCTAGATAGAACACCTGTTTGGATGAATTAGAGCGGAGACTGTGAGCCAGGCCTTCTCATTTCACATCAGTGCTTCTTGAAGAATGATCAAATATTCCCATAGGCACCCTCCTAAACCTTGTAGACAGACTTCTCAGAAGAGTTGAAGCTGTTATAGCTGCAAAGGGCGGGCCAACTCAATATTGAACTCTATGGACTAAGACTGGGATGCCATTAAAGTTCATGTGTGTGTAAAAGCAAGAGTCCCAATACTTTTGGCAATATAATATATGTGACTAGCAGCCCTGCTTCAGGATAGACCTAGTCAAATGCACACAAAAAAATAGGCATGGGTTGTCAATGTATGCTCGGACACTGTGGAACTGCCATGGAAGGGAAAAATGGAGAGAAGGCAACCCACATAAACATCAATATTGCATTTTATGGGGGGTGTATGTAGCATGCAGGCGTCCCAACACTTTTGGCAGTATAGTGTATGTAAAGCGTTGAGTACATTGATGGCGCTATATAAGTACCTGAAATAAATAAAATAAATCAATAAATTTGCATCCTTGTTCAGGGTCAGTGACCTAAAAATGTGGGGAAGCCAATGACAAAGCTTGACAGGAGGGTGACCAGTATTGTCAAAAACACAGCTTGCCTATGAAAGCCTGCATACCTCCTTCAACACAAGTTTTCCTTTCTTGTGTCCATCCTGGTTAATTCTTTATTTTTACCTTATATTCCATCACAAACGTATTGCAAATAGAAATAATGAATAAGGAGAGTCATACAAGGTATTTTGCTGATCAGCAATTTTATTGCCTTGCACATAAGCAGATTATAGTCAGCCATGACATCATCCCTGAGAAACATCTAAAGGTAAAATAGGCAAAAAATGGGAAGAGAGGACTCATCTTAATCAGCATGTTTCTAGTACAGTAGTCAGAGGTATGGTTTAAGTACAGAAGTCATTTATCTTACCATATGGAAAGCACTGTTGACAAGAGGCACTATTACATCGGAACAGAGGCATTATCCCATTCAGGTCTCCCCAAGCCTTTATTACGTTTTTCCATTCCACTTTGTCATTAAGACTCTTCTGGTCAGGTGTGAACACTAACTTGTAAACAAAAGCGCGGTGTGGAATATGTGTGAAGTACTTTTGAAGACCGGACAGTATATTGTATTCTCCATTTTGGTTGATGCATTTACCTACACACGGGGAGATTAGAGAGTAAAATATGATACAGTGGGCCTTAGGGTCAACGTTTAAAAAGTTCTCGATGGGGGAAAGGACTCCTTTTGTCGGAGGTGTTAGAAGACGATACTCTGCATGTTCTGTAAAGGTTATCTTTTTGTCTTTGTTCTTTACAATAATGTCTTTGAATGTAGCCATTAAGATCCGATTTCCAGTGTAGATGTTACTGTACGTCATTGCGTCTTTCATTGTACCTAAATTTGTATTTATCTCATTGTCAATAGCATCAAAAAAAGGAATTTGTATGTCAGTGATTAATGGAAATTTGTTTTCTTCTTTGACATTGCACTCCTCCTTTGACAGCTTCACTATATAGGCAAATTGAGGTGCACTCCTAAAAGGTTGGAAAAAAAAATTGAAGTTTTGTCAGTAATAGACTAATGAAGCATTTTTCCTTTAGAGTTAAGCTGGCCATAGACATGAAGATTTCCGGACGAGAATATTCGTACGAAAAGTCATACGAACATTCCTTGAACATTCAGTGAATGGACGAATGTTGTTCGAAAATTGTCTTTTGCTTTTACCATTCAAGTTTAAAAATGAATGTAATTTCTGAACGATAACCACATATACTGGCTGAAAATTAATTTGATCAAGAACCTTTTTTCTTCCTACCCTTCGAATTTTCCCATCACTTCTGTCGAAAAAACAAACATTGATTTGACCCCACTAACCTCTCCTGCCTTCTATGGTAGGAGTGATAGGTAGCTGTTCAGCAAGGGAGTGCTGGAAGTTTTGGAGTCCTCAAGAAACTGGCATTCCCATGTTGAAGGATCTTTGATTGATTGTTTCTGTATTGTTATGTTTAGATTATATAGACAACAATCTATGGAAAATGCCCTGTATGGATTCATCTAGATATGAATTGTTCTGCCATCTGTCTCCTGACCAAGTAAGTGATTTATGTGTTTTGGGCATATGCCCTCCCCCTTCTATTTATCTCTTCACCTTTGCTGGGATTGTCTCTCTCTGTTGTTTCCATTTTTGTGGGTTTCCTTTGGGATAGGACACCATTATATTTGGGACATCAGGATGAACAGTGGATGTGGGTTCTCACTCAAGATTGCTCTGTTGACTCCCTGTATGGGTGCTGATGCCATGCATCTACGTCTATATCAATATGTGAGTTTGCAGAAAACAGGTTTTTAATTTTTATATTTCTTTTGGAATCTTATTTTGCATGAGTACTGATTTATGTGTGCGGTCCTCCCTGGGCCAAATGATAACCTCCCATGGTTTCCAATGCCACCTCTATGCTGATGACACCCAGATCTATCTCTCCACTCCTCAGCTCACCCCCTCAATCTCCTCACGTATCACAAATCTACTAAGCGATACATCAGCAAAGACGTCACACCATCTTTCCAAAACCGAGCTTGTAATATTTCCTCCTCCCCGATCCCCCACTCATGACTTTACCATTAAAATACACAGCACAACCATTGGTCCTTCCCCTCATGCCAGGGTGCTAGGCGTAATCCTAGACTCAGACCTCTCCTTTGGGCCCCACATCCAATTACTGGCTAAATCCTGCTGCCTCAACCTTTGGAACATTTCCAAAATCCGCCCCTTTCTGACCAATGACACCCCAAAACAACATATCCACAAAACTAGAGTGGCCTTCACAGAACCCTGACCTCAACTCTAAGAAACAGCTTCTGATATTAATTAGAATGTTGATTACATGCCAGGTCTTCTCGTCCAACATCAACACTTGACCTCAAAAATGCTCTTTTGGCTGAATACGCACACATTCTCAGATACACTACAAGATCTTATGGAAAACCTTTCCAGACCATAGATGGCTGTTATTGGTGTACAAAGAGAGGTGATTTTGCACCGCCATTCGCAGCCTCAGCTGTCAATCACCGGGTCCCAGCTGGTGTGATTACTCGCCGGCAACCGGTGATCAAGTATCTCCAATAGGGAGATACAACACAGATCTTTCCTCTGTCAGTTCCTACACACTGCATAGCAGAGCCATGCAAAGAAGTGTGCTTAAAAAGAAGCACGCACACAGCACACTTAGTAAAACACGCACAGCACACAGTTAATCCTTTGATCGCCCCAGATGTTAACCCCTTCCTGCCCAGTGCCATTAGTACAGTGTGAGTGCTTTTTATTAGCACTGATCACTGTATTGGTGTCTTCGGGGATGTCAGTGACACCAAGTCAGTTCTCCCCCAGTGTCAGAATACCCACCACAGTCCAGCAGTCCCGCTATAAGTTGCTGATCGCCACCATTACTAGTGAAAAAAAAAATTTCAGTATCTACACCGCCATTTGTAGATGCTATAACTCTCACGTAAACTAATTAATTTACACGTATTGGGATTTTTTTTTTTATAGCAAAGACATGGAGTAGAATACGTTTTGGCCTAAATTTATGACGAAATTGATTTTTTCAATTTTTTTACTGGACATGTTTATTAGCAAAAAGTCAAAAATGTTTTTTTCTCAAAATTGTCGGTCTTTTTTTTAATAGTGTAAAAAAAAAAATGCATAGGTGATAAAATACCGCCGAAAGAGAGCTCTACTTGTGGGGGGAAAAAAAGGATGCAAATTTCATTTGGGTGCAGCGTTGCATGACCGCGCAATTGTCAGTTAAAGTAATGCAGCGTAGTAACGCAAAAAATGGCCTGGTCAGGAAGGGGGGTAAATCCTCTGGAGGGCAAGTGGTTAATACTGCTTTGAGAATGTATAATAAATATTCTATTTTATAGATATTGTACTATCTGTGCCTTTAAAAGTCCCATTTTTGTAATTGTTATTTGTTCTAATGTAGTTTTTTTTTTTCTACTGCATTCTGATTTCCTGCTGGGGAGATTTTTACCATGTATTTTTTCTGACCAGTTTATGGTCACCAGGACAAACAGGTTGTAAAATTAAAAAAAAAAGTCAGCAGAGCAAGAAGGGAGAGGAAGTCTTCCAATGAGGACACCTGCTCCTGTGACAAGTCTCTATGATGAGAATTATGTTCTCTTTAAAGATATTTAATTTTATTTTATGTCTACAAGACACAAAGTGAAAGAAAAAAAAATCCTCTTCCACTACCTAAAATTAAAAAAATAGAAGAAAAAAGAAAAAGCAAGTTCTGGGTTTACACACACTGTCCTGTTTTGGGCCATCCAACATCCCAACTAGGGGCGGACTGACCATTTGGAAACTCGGGCACTGCCTGAGGGCCCGGGGTCAGTAGGGGGCCCCATAAGATGCCCCTGGTATCTATTTTTCATAGGCTTTTTTGATTTTGGGCAAGGACACAGGGGCCCCATGATCCCTTATTGCCTGGGGGCCCCATGAGTTGTCAGTCCGCCCCTGATCTCAACCATATCTGAAAGGTTCATGTTGACAAAGATTGTCCTGCATTTGACATTAAACACAACTGAAGGCCATTGATAACAAAGGAGCAGTACACATAGCAGCAAAGAGGTTGCATTTGACCTGCTCTACGTTGCATTGCTTTGGATGTTGCATGCCGTATGGAGAAACTGCATGCAAAGCAGGTCAAGTGAAATCTTTGCCTGTCAAACTCAGCAGCATGCAATTGAATGGAAAACACAACAGATGAGAAGAACATCTGTTGACATGAATCCTTGGTCTACTGCTCTCCTGCATGCAACACCTAAAACATACACTCACTGGCCACTTTATTAGGTTCACCTTGCTAGTGCCAAGAAAATCTCTCCACACCCTGACACCACCACCACCACCAGCCTGAACATTTGATACAAGGCAGGATGGATCCATGCATTCATGTTTTGTAAATTCTGACCCTACCATCTGAATGTCGCAGCAACCAGTCTGCCCATTCTCTTCTGACCTCTGACATCAACAAGGTTTTTTTGTTAACACAACTGAATATTTTCTCTTTTTCGAACAATTCTCTGTAAACCCTAGAGATGGTTGTGCTTGAAAATCCCAGTAGATAAGCAGTTTTTTAAATACTCAGACCGGCCCATCTGTCACCAACAACATACCACGTTCAAAGTCACTTAAATCCCCTTTCTTCCCCATTCTGATGCTTAGTTTGAACTTCAGAAAGTCATCTTCACCACGTCTAGATGCCTAAATGCATTGAGTTGTTACCATGTGATTGGCTGAATAGCAATTTCTGTTACCAAGCACTTGAACAGGTGTACCTAATAAAGGGGATGGTGAGTGTATATTCTGATCACAAGTTGAGGTTCTCCTCCTCCATCCCCTCAGATGTTGTCTTCTGCAATGATCTCTAAGGGACTAGAAGCGCTATGACTGTTCAGGAAGTGACATTTACTGAACTCCAATGGAGGTGCTGCAATCCTTACATTTGGGGCTCCGAGTCAACATCCAATCTGAGGTCTGAGAAGAGATGGAACCATCACAGCCCTAGAAGAGGGTGTTGAAATTGTGTACACTTTAGGTTCCATGGTTTCCCTAGTCAATTCAGCCAGATCTAAATAACCAATTTATAGCAAAGAAGCATCAAAGCAGAAAAAACACAAAGGAAACAATGCTTACTCTTTCCAAATTTCATTGATGATTTTTTCTCTAATGTAGTTTGTCACACTGTAAACTGCTTTATTACTGAATTCGCAGTTCACAGTTAGGATGCAACTCCACAAGCACATCACCACCAGCAGGTCACGTCCCATCTTCTCCTGTAATTACAGTTAATAACAAAGAGTGAGTAGGTGTAAAATTTTCTACATTCCTCTATTGAAAGGAAAACTATGATGGCTTGACGCCAACTGTATTTTACCTATTTAAAATGTATATATCTATAAACTGCTGTTTTGTATATGATAATTATATGGCAAAGGATTACCAGAGCACTGTGGGATAGCTAACAAGACAGCACATCAGGTGCTGCTTGCTTTCTTTGACTGAAACTTCAGACTGAGCTAAACAATGTGACAAAATTTAAGATCAAGAGCATACAAAGACACGATTGTAAAGCACAGAGAGGTAAGTGAGCGCTGGATGTCACTTCAGCTGCTGAAACACCAGAAGGTACCAAAAACCTTCAAAGCATCAATATAAAATAGGGTGCAGCACTATAGTAAACATAACCACATGTGTAAAATATGCATATATAAATACGAATAAAATGAGAATATCAGTAAAAGTGACTGGTGACAAAGTGCTTATCAATTGAATAAAGTGACTCAATGTGTCAAAATAACTTTGTCACTATTTAGTGACCAAAAGTGCATAAATAAAGTGCTGGAAATAGTAATCAAAACATATAGTCCAAAACAAATGCGTGGAAGATCCTGGAAGATCAAGTGCTTGGAAGATCATGAAGATTTCCAATAACTGGTGGTCTTATCCAGTAAGATGGTGATGTGACCAAACGTATAAAGACTGCGCACTCACCAGATGTGCAATCAATAAGCGCATTTAGAGGTAACACTCTCAGTGGTAAACTGAAGGCCCCTTTAAGGTAGGTATGGTCTGATATCCTTCACTGTTCACTCCGCTGTCAGCAATGGCTCTGCCTTTCTCTCATGTAGCTCTGTGGGTGGTGAGAAGCTCACAGGGAGCCTGCGTAATAGAATTCCGAACACTCTTTTCATTTAATGACATTCCGGGTGGCGGCTCATTTTGTAAAGCCAACAATTCCTTCTGGAGCCGTTTTCCCTTCTCCCCGCCGCATTAGAAGGCTACTATAGCGCTGCACCCTATTTTATAAAGACACAATTGTGCACTTCCTATGGTGTGGTAGCAGTTTGGAGAAGGACCGTTTCAGTTAGAGCATGACTGTACTCCTGCACACAATGTACATTCCATAAAGACATACAGGGTAGTTATATAAGGAGAAACTAGAGTGGCCTTCAAAGAACCCTGACCTCAACTCTAAGAAACAGCTTCTGATATTAATTAGAATGTTGATTACATGCCAGGTCTTCTCGTCCAACATCAACACTTGACCTCAAAAATGCTCTTTTGGCTGAATAAGCACACATGCTCAGATACACTACAAAATCTTATGGAAAACCTTTCCAGACAATAGATGGCTGTTATTAGTGTAAAAAGAGAGGGGTAAATCCATATTAATGTCTTTGGAATGGTACGCCCCCAAAAAATCAAATCTTTGGTCACAATAGGGTTGCTTTGCTAAAACTAGAGAGTGCAAAATATGGTGAAGCTCTGAATAGAAACCAATCAGCTTCTAACTTTCGCAATAAAACCTGAAAGCTGATTGGTTTCTGTGCACAGCTGCACCAGGTTTCCCACTCTTCAGTTTTAGTAAATCAACCCCACACTGTACATAAAAAGAGAGGAATTACTGCTGCTGACTCTTTGAATTCTGTAAACAGTTGCCATCTTTCAGAAAAATTAAGGAGGATAGAATTTCAATGATGTTGGTTGGATAGAAAACTCAATAGAAGACTGCTTTAAATTGAAATGCAGTGTTTTAAATTCTTGAAAATGTAACGACGTCAAATGAGGACGAAACGCATTGGGTAGAGCTTCATGTGACGTTGCCATGCTACACAGCCACTGGCTGGAATGTCCATGCATTAGGAGTGCTACAGCTCCGGGATTGTTCTTTGACGGCTATGCAATTTTTAAACCATTGAGAGTGCATTTATTTATTCTTAATACAAGGCTTAAGTCTTGGGCATGCTACACTGTTAATGTGTATTCCTTGCATGGTTTACCGGTGGAAACACGGAGTTGGAGCAGAGCCAAGGGCTGAAACATCTCTGCGCTACAAACCAGAGAGTTGTTTGGGGTTAATCCCTAAAACGCTGTAAGCTTTTTTGATATAAAAGACCAATAGCTCTGATAAGAGCTGTTATATGTCCATTGTTTTCACCAGGATCCTAGAGGTGTTATCTTCCTCCTTTCTTGATTCACTCAATGTGGGGTTTTCCGCCTCTTTTGATGGTTTGGTGTCACTCATTTAAGAAGATTTTTGAGCATTTAAGAAGTTTTTTGACTTTTGCATAATTGATGGTTTTTTACGCTATTTAGCGCTGCATTTTCTTGTTACATAATGTTTTAAATTTTCCTGGTCAAAAAAAAAAAAATGTTCATCAAAAACCATTTGGCATTACCTTTAATCAAAAGAACTCGCAAATACTAAAGGTGGGGCTGATATAGCAGCAGTGAGATTAATTATAGCGGAGGGTCACCAACCCAAAAAAGCAGAACAAAACAAAAAGGGCAAAAAAAAGGGCGTTCAAGGGTGATCCACTAATATGTATCAAAACCAACTACACAGATACATATTTAAAGTGTTACTAAACCCATGACCCTGCATTCACTATATCTGGTCTCCCCGGACCCTGCATTCACTATATCTGGTCTCCCCGGACCCTGCATTCACTATATTTGGTGACCCCGGACCCTGCATTCACTATATCCGCTCTCCCCGGACCCTGCATTCACTATATCTGGTCTCCCCGGACACTGCATTTACTATATCCAATCTCCCCGGATCCTGCATTCACTATATCCGGTCTCCCCGGACCCTGCATTTACTATATCCAATCTCCCCGGATCCTGCATTCACTATATCTGGTCTCCCCGGACCCTGCATTCACTATATCCGGTCTCCCCGGACCCTGCATTCACTATATTCGCTCTCCCCGGACCCTGCATTCACTATATCCGGTCTCCCTGGACCCTGATTTCACTAGTTGTCTTTTTTTTGTAACAGATTAAACAAATGACTTTTTCTTTTCATAGGATATCGGTTAACCGCTTAACCGCTTTTAGCAGAAATACTGCTACAGGGTGGTACAGGTATGCAAAATCACATATATATACGTGATTTTGCAGTTCCGGGTAGGGGGCACGCACCCTACCTACACCTCCATTTGCGGCCTCAGCTGTCAATCACCGGGTCCCAGCCAGTGATTTCTTGCTGGCACCCGCTGATCGCCAAATATCTGCAACGAGAGAAAAATTCCAGTATATATACCGCCATTTGTAAACGCTATAACTTTCAAATAAACCAATTAATTTACACGTATTGGGATTTTTTTTTTAGCAAAGACATGGAGCAGAATATATTTTGGCCTAAATTTATGATGAAACTTGATTTTTTTAAAGTTTTTTTACGGCATATGTTTAATAGCATAAAGTCAAAAATATAGATTTTTTTTCTCAAAATTGTTGGTCTTTTCTGTTTATAAAAAAATAAAAACCGCACAGGTGATCAAATACCACTGAAAGAAAGCTCTATTTGTGGGGAAAAAATAAAATAAATGTAATTTGGATGTAGTGTTGCATGACTGCGCAATTGTCAGTTAAAGTAACGCAGCACAGTATTGCAAAAAATGTCCTGGTCAGGAAGGAGGGGAAATCCTCTGGAGGGTAAGTGGTTAAAGCAACATTGTTTAGAAAAATATAAACAACAATAAACTGTAATCCAGGGGCGGACTTACAACTCATGGGGCCCCCGGGCAATAGGGGACAATGGGGCCCCTGTGTTCTTGCCCAAACTCAAAAAAGCCTATGAAAAAGGTACCAAGGGCATCTCATGGGGCCCCCTACTGACCCCGGGCCCTCGGGCAGTGCTCAAGTTTCCAAATGGTCATTCCGCCCCTGCTGTAATCCCATCTAATGGTTTCTGCAACACCCTATAGCAGAAATACTGCTACAGGGAGGCACAGGTGAGCAAATTCATGTGTACTGTATATACGTAATTTTACAGTTCCGGGTAGGGGGGGCCCCACCATTCATGGTCTTGGCTGTCAATCACCGGGTCCCAGCTGGTGATTTCCTACCGGCACCCAGTGATTGCCAAGTATTACCAATGAGGGAGAGACCTGTGTACAAACAACACAGATCTCTCCCCTGTCAGCTCCTGCACACTGCTTTGTATAACTCTGCATAACAGTGTAAAGCACTAACACAGCATACAGTAAAACAGCACACAGTTAACCCTTTGATCGCCCCACATGTTAACCCCTTCCTGCCCAGTGCCATTAGTACAGTATCACTGTATTGGTGTCACCGAGGATGTCAGTGACACCAGGTCAGTCCCCCCCCCCCAGTCTCAGAATGCCTGCTGCAATCCCGCTAAAAGTCTCAGATTGCCGCCATTACTAGTTAAAAAAAAAGAAAATTACAGTATATATAACCACCATTTGTAAATGCTATAATTTTCAAGTAAACCAATTCATTTACACGTATTGAGATTTTTTTTTATTGCGATGTAGAAGGATACATTTTGGCCTAAATGTATGATGAAATTTGATTTTTTAAAATATTTGTACTGGATATGTTTAATAGCAAAACGTCAAAAATATAGGGGTTTTTTTTCAAAATTGTCAATCTTGTTCATAGTGCAAAAAAAAAAAAATGCAGAGGTGATCAAATACCACGGAAAGAAAGCTCTAATTGTGATAAAGGAAGGATGTAAATTTCATTTGGGTGCAGCGTTGCATGACCGCGCAATTGTCAGTTAAAGTAAAGTACCGTATCGCAAAAAATGGCCTGGTCAGGAAGGGGGGTAAATCCTTTGGAGGGCAAGGGTTAATTGTCTTTTTTTTTTTGGTAACATATTAAACATATGACTTTTTCTTTTCATAGAGTATTGGTTAAAACAACATTGTTTAGAACAATATAAACAACAATAAACTGTATTCCCATCTAACCCCATAGTGACCCTTCCTTAAAGCTAATCAGCCTAAATTAACTCATTCCCTTTTTCTCCTTAGCTGTTATTTTGCTGCTGATTTTTATTTCTATTTTCTTTTATTTCAAATTTGTTCATTTAATATACGTATAAACTTTTTTTTTTTCATTTTGCTGCTGATTTTTATTTGTATTTTCTTTTATTTCTAATTTGTACATTTAATATACGTAGAAACTTTTTTTTTTCATTTTGCTGCTGATTTTTCTTTTTGTTTTCTTTTTACTTCTAATTTTTATATTTAAAATAGAAAATTTTGCTTTCATTTTCTTTTCCCTTAATTTTTTTAGTGATGCATTTCAAATAAATTGTCAAAATGAAGAAAAAAAAACGTAATTTCACTTATAAATAAATGTGCTTTGTTTTGGAAAGGAAACAAAATTGTTGTGTAGTTTTTATTGAGAGGGACACTTGTTTTAAAACTAACATTGATCAAGCTTTGAATACAGTATTGCCAAGAAAAAAAAACATTGTACAGAAAAAAAAAAAAACAATAATATATGTATTACAGTACTATGTCATTTTAAGTAATGAGAATGACAAAGTCATCACTGAATTTATAGGCCCATAGAAGAAATGTAAAAATGTATCTAGTCCCTAAGGGGTAGAGAGTTGCAGGAATTGAACTGGTTATGCCCAGAGCAAATTTAGCAGAACAGGTTTGAATCAGCTAATATAGACAATGAAGATGATCAGAATCTACAAAAAAGATCTAATAAAGCAATGTTCATAGATGTGATAAAAAAAATTCTCTAGGAAAGAAACATATTGTTTGTAAAAAATGTCCCTGCAAAATAAAATTTTCTGGGAGCTATGCATTTACCCTATTTGCATTCACAAGAGGAAATTTCAAACTATTTTACCTTGTCAAAAATCAACAAAGTAAATAAAAAATTCACAAAAATTCTATATCCTTTAACATGTTATTCTGATTCCAAAATTTGTCAGAATTTTTCATCTGCAGCTTTCAAGAAAATAATACCAGGTGACCCTACCATGAACCAAAGACAATTTATTCTAACTAGTTTTACAGTTTAGGAAAAAAGTAAATCATAAATTCATAAAAATTCTATATCCTTTAACATGTTATTCTGATTCCAAAATTTGTCAGAATTTTTCATCTGCAGCTTTTATGAAAATAATTCTAGGTGATCCTACCATGAACCAAAGACAATTTATTCTAACTAGTTTTACAGTTTAGGAAAAAGTAAATCAAAAATTCACAAAAATTCTATATCCTTTAACATGGTATTCTGATTCCAAAATTTGTCAGAATTTTTCATCTGCAGCTTTTATGAAAATAATTCCAGGTGATCCTACCATGAACCAAAGACAATTTATTCTAACTAGTTTTACAGTTTAGGAATAAAGTAAATCAAACATTTATAAAAATTCTATATCCTTTACCATGTTAATCTGATTCAAAATTTGTCTGAATTTTTCATCTGCAGCTTTCATGAAAATAATACCTGGTGATCCTAGCATGAAAGCCCTTGTTTGGGCTGTTCAGGGGCGGACTGACCATTCAAGCACTCGGGCACTACTTGAGGGCATGGGGTCAGTAGGGGGCCCCATGAAATGCCCCTGGTACCTTTTTATAGGCTTTTTGGGTGTGCTTTGAGTGTGGGCAAGGACAGGGGCCCCATAAAATATTGCCCGGGGGCCTCATGAGTTTGTCAGTCCGCCCCTGGGGCTGTTATAGGGTGACAACTGTGATCCTGCCAGCTGTGTGTTCCTACACTATCATTCTGTCACAAGCACACTTGGTAGAGACTACAAGTGGCCATGCTGAGCAACATTCTGCAAGGTCCACCATTGTCACTCTCAGGAAGCCAGTCCAGGGCAATGATGTGCCACCAATGTTGGCGTGAGTGCATGTAGACATGAAATGGTTCAAAGAGGAGATAAGTAGTACTGAAATGGAACAAATAATGAAAAAAAACATACAACCAGTATTGTATTAAAAATAAATGGCATCCACTAAGGCAGTGGTTCTCGACCTTCCTGAAATGTTGGTGACCCTTTTAATACAGTTCCTCATGTTGTGGTGACCCCCCAACCATAAAAATTATTTACCCAGTAATTATAATTTATGAGTGTCGTTTTAGGGGGGACAAACCTCCAATACTGCTGCTTTCAACACAGCAGCTGCTTTTAACAGAGTACACTGCTTTCAACCCAGCAGCTGCTTTCTACACAGTCCAGCTGCGCTTTACACATAGGAAATATGTGTTTTTCTGATGGTCTTAGGGGACCCCTGTGAAAGGGTCATTCGACCCCCAAAGGGGTCGCAACCCACAGGTTGATAAACCACTGCACTAAGGGTTTGCATCTACTTTAAGGATAGGTTAGAGATACAGTATATAGGGAAACCCACTGAGAACTACCAGGATCAGGATTCCAGAGCCAGAAACCAATGAGCCAAATGCAATCCTGACCATACTTTGTACTTACCAGCACTTTATATCCTTTGATGGACCGGGAGCCTGCAAATGTGATAAAAAAAAAATTGGTTATTTGTTTTTAAAATCTTAAATTATTAAAAAAATGCATTAATAGTGCCCTTTATTTTAATTTACTGGTAAGAATACAAGAATCCTCTGACAATTAATTAAGGTGTGCTTACCTAATGAATCTTAAAGTTTTTGTCTTCTTCTCTGTCCACTTCAAAACTGAGCTACCAATCGCCTCTTATATAGTATTGAACCCAGAAGTACCATTATACATACAATGTAAACTCCCTCAAGGAACATAACAATTCTTCTGAAACCTGTCTAGAGAAAAATGATATCTACAATGAAATGATAAAATCAGCAAAATACCATTCCGTCTTACTAATGTATATTTTTTGCTATAGGTTAAGTTGCTCCAGGGCAAATTAGCTGTTTATTGAGAAATGACGTTTTCTTATCTTATAGTTATCTGAATTCTTGCAGGACGTAACAGGCACATTGTAAAATTCCGATACTGAACTTTGGCAAGTTACCATGTAACAAGGAAGTACATAAGCAAAGTATGACTTCCTTGGTAATAACATAAAGAAGCCACGTCCAAGGCATTTCATAACTTGTAGGACTCGTTTTTAATTTCAATCATTCGTTAAGATAGTGGCTGACATGCTAATTGCTTCTCTGGTATTCTAGCCTGGTACTGTAGATACTGAGTAAAGCTGGTTATTCAGCCCAGGGCAGCACAGCCAAGGGGTAGCATTGGCAACTATCATCTTGGATAAAGTATTGATCTTGGATTAAATATCGAGCATTGCACTTCAGCTCTGCATCATCTGATTAACTCTTTTCTATCCCATTACAGGTAAATGTCTGCGAGCTAATATCCATCTGTACTATCGGCCATGCCATGTACAAATGCTAATTCACCATGCTGTGCTCTCTGGTAATCTATACTGTTTTTAAAATCCACCTCTTAGGCAGGCCATAGACAGGTTGAATTGTCGGCTGATAAATGAAAAATTGGTCGGCGCCGTTGCCGATGCTGCCACCATCGTGGATTTTACAGCATGACCGATAAAAGTAAATGAGACGATCCACGAAAAACGGCCGATGGGCGGGCCCCACTAATGGCATGAATATTGGTCGATTTTTTTGTGCGGACTAAAAATCGGCAGACAAACGACCCGTCTATGGCCTACATTACTGAAGTTGATTCATAACTATCAGTGTTCTTTTCTAGAAACAATTTTAGTACAGTGTAACACTGTACTGCTAGGGTGACAGTATGTAAAAAAAAAAAAAAAAATACAAAATAATAATATAAAAAAAAAATATAAAAATGTAAAAAAAAATGTTTAAAAATGATAATTTTTGGTTATAAACTAATTTTGATTTTTTTTTTTTACTAAAAAAATAACGGAATAAATTTTGGCCAAGATTTATGATGAAATATTATTTATTTGCAAAATTTTATAAAAAAAAAACACTTTTATTCAAAATGATTGGGACTTTTTCATTTACATAGTAAAAAAAATAAAAATCCCAGCGGTGAATAAATACCACCAAAATAAAGCTTTATCTGTCTCAAAAAAATGGTAAAAAAATACATCATATGGGTACAGTATTGCATGACCCCGCGCAATTGTCATTCAAAGTGTGATAGCTCTGAAAGCTGAAAATTGCCCTGGACAGGAAGGGGGTAAAAAGTGTCCGGACAGGAAGTGGTTAAGAACTAAAATATTGAGGTCTTCCATAGTGTGGTCCGGTTGTGTGAAATGATGTCTCACAGGTGTGACAAGTCATCTTCTTTATGGTATGTCTGTGCAAATTCAGTGGTAGCATTGGCAATTATCATCTTAGATTAAGTATTGAGCATTGCATTTCAGCTCTGCACTCCAGCGGGTGCACACAGTGAGAAACCACAGCAGACAACCTCAAATATTAAACAGACTACAGGTGACCTGTCTCCCCATCCAGCTCTTTCAGCTTTTACCCAGTCTGCTTTTTCATTTCACCACTCTGTAACATGCTCTCCCTACTCCTCCTTCTCACAGTTGTATCCTCTCTCTTCAAACTCTCTCTCCTTCCCCCCCCTCTTCTCCACCCCACAGCCTATATATATCACTCTTATCCTGTCTTCACCTTATTACTGCACTCATCAGCTCCTGCTAATTCTGAACCCACATACAAATAAAACCTCCAGGACACTGGAACCTGTCCCTCCATATAAGTCATACTCCCATATTACCTCTCTCACCCTTCTGATTCTCCTAACATCTAGAGACATTTCCCCAAATCCTGGGTGCCATCTTTTCCTTTGACCAATGCACCCAGCACCTAGCTGCCGCAATCCACGCAATCTGGTTACTATTCCTCTTCTTCCTAGAACTAGCCTCCCCTCTTCCTGTGCCCTTTGGAATGCCCGCTCTGTCTGTAGCAAACTCACTTATGTCCATAACTTTTTATCACAAACTCCTTTAACCTACTTGCAATTACAGAAACCTGACTTCATGAATCTGACTTTCCCTCTCCTGCTGCTCTCTCCCATGGTGGTCTCCTCTGGACTTACTCTCCCAGGCCTAGTGGATGTAAAGGAGTTGTAATCCTCCTATCTCCTAAAAAGCACTTCTCAGGTCCTTCACTCACCTCCCTCTCTGTCACTCTGCTCATTTGAAGTTCACTGTATTCGTCTATTCTCTCCAGTTTCTTTATGAATTGCTGTGATTTATTGACCTCCTGGACAGGTATCAAGCTTCCTTGATGACTTACTTCCTGGCTGCCTTACTTTCTCTCTTCTGAAATTCCCACAATCATTCTTGGTGACTTCACATCCCTTTTAATCTTAACACTCATGTTACCTTTAGACTGCTGAGCCTAACCACTTCTTTTGACCTAAAACAATGGACGAATGCTTCTACTTACTCTAACAGTAACTGCCTCAACCTTGTATTCTCCTACCTATGCACTCCTTGCAACCCCACCAACTTTCCTTTTCCTCTCTCTGATCACTCCCTTATTAGATCCACTCTCTCCTTGGCTTCCTCCTCCTTGTCTTTCAACTACCAAACAGTTACCCATAGAAACCAGCCCTGGCAAACAGACAATACCAGATGCCTCAAAAAACGTAGCCATGCTCTTGAGTGTTTATGGCTTAAGACTCAGCAAAACTTCGACTAATATAAATCTGCCCTTCAAAACTACAATTTTTGTCTCCACATTGCCAAACAGACCTATTATTTCACTCTCATTAACATCCTCTCATGCAATCCCCATCAACTCTTTTTCTACCTTTAACTCTCTACTTCGTCCTTCTTTACCTCCACTCACTATCTCACTCACTGCCCAGGAGATTGCTAATCACTTCAAAAATAAGATTGATACAATTCGTGACGAGATCTCCACTGTACACACATCTCCCTCACCCTACACTCCTTGTCCAGCTGCACAATATATACTTCCCTTGCTTAACTCAGGAACTATAGGTGAGGTTCGTAAACTTGTTTCTAAAGCCCACCTAACCACCTACCCCCTGGACCCTGTTCCCTGACATATATTACGGTCACCCTCTGGCTCTATCCTTCACTCTTTAACTCATATCTTCAATCTCTCCCTTTCTACTGGCATCTTCCCCAACCCTCAAAAACATGCACCATACTTATAAAGGCCTCATTGGACCCCACCAATCTTAGCAACCTAAGACCCATCTCCTTACTCCCTTTTGCCTCCAAACTCCTTGCACGTCTAGTCTACAACCTTGTGAGCTGCCATCTTATTGAGAATAACCTTTTTGATCCCCTTCAATCTGGATTTCGCCCACAGCACTCCACAGAAACTGCTCTCCTAGAACTCACAAACGACTTACTAACCACTAAAAACAATGGTCACTATTCCATACTCTTACACTTGGACCTTTCCCCTTCCTTTGACACAGTTGACCACCCCCTCCTCCTCAAAAAACTTTATTTACTTGGTCTCCTTGACTGTACTCTGTTGGTTTGACTCTTACCTATCTCACTGCACCTTCAGTGTCACTTACAACTCTACTTCCTCCTCTCCTACTCCTCTTACCATCGGGGTTCCCCAAAGTTCTGTCCTTGGACCTCTCCTATTCTCGATCTGCATATCTTCCTTGGGTCAGCTGATACCTTTCCATGGCTTCCAATACCATTTCTATGCTGATGACACACAAATCTATCTCTCTACTCCTCAGCTCACCCCATCAGTTTCCTCACGTATCACCGATTTACTGACAGACATATCAGACTGGATGTCACACCACTTCCTAAAACTCAATCTATCCAAAACGTAGCTCATAATATTTCCCCCCCCCCCCCCCCACATGCCTCTTCCCTGATTTCTCAGTTGGGATCAAAAGCACCACTATCAACCCATCCCTGTATGTCAGGGTGCTAGGGGTAATCTTGGATTTTGAACTATCCTTTCAGGCCCACATCCAATCCCTGTCCAAATCATGTCGCCTCTAACCATAACTTAGAATAGAGTTCTGTACCACTGGACTGGAATCAACTTATAAATCAAAAAGTCAGTAATAAACAGTGCATATAAGTGCTAACTGCAATGTGAGTAAGAATACTATAACTAGTCTAGAGTAGACTCCTGGAGAATGGCTAAGATACGGTGCAATGTCCCCTGAGATGTCCTTCTTAGCATATGCAATAGGTAAAGGTCTCTGTGAAGCAACTTTACAGTGTATTAAACAAAAACAAGAAAGAATTCCTGCGCTACCTGAATAAAGTGAACAAATATAATATATTTTTGTGGAAATGAGGGGCTGCTGCTAGCATTAAATTGTGTTCCCACAACAAAACCATAAAACATAAATAAAATAAATGCTGCGCTGCTAATACAAAATTAATAAATCAAAATTATAAAGAAGCTAAATGAAGCAAATCTAAATCATAAGCAAACCAGAGGAATAAAGTGTCCATAAAGCAAGTCCATAAATGTGAAATCATCAGTAGTGGTTCCATAATACAATTCTTCACAGCTTATTATGCTTCTTCATGTGCTCATCAACCAGTTTAGTCCGCCCCTGCAAGTAGGTAAACAGTTCTTCACTCTCCTGATCATCAATAATATAAGAGTGGTAGGCTGGAGTAAACTGGAGATGGATTGGACAAGCAATGCATTGACAATGGAATCTGGGGCCAGCAGCCTGTGACAGTGGAGAGATCCGAAGATCAAGATACCATGTCAGCCAATAAAAAAAAGGCTGCAGGGAAGTTCATAGTTATCAGGGTTGTAATCTCAGACCTCCAATCCCCTTAAAGGGACCGGGGTCCCTGTGTCTGGCTTGATGTTGTATTGAAAGCATAAAAGGTGCCTACCACTCTTATAGGTTGATGATCGAGAGAGTGAAGAACTGTTTACCTATTTGGTAATACAAAGTGCAGAGGTGAGAGTTCTGCGTGTTTCATAGCACTTCATCTGATGGTGTTGGTTGATGAGTACATAAAGAAGCATAATAAGCTGAGAAGAACTGTATTACTGAAACACTACTAATGATGATTTCACATTTATGGACTTGCTTTTATAGACACTTTATTCCTATGTTTGCCTTATGATTTAGATTTCCTTCATTTCACTTCTTTACACTTTTGATTTATTAATTTTGCATTAGCAGCGCAGCATTTATTTTATTTATGTACAGAGTATTTAAAAACAGTACAGGATAGATAAAGCATATTCAAGGAAAGGAACATTGTCATGAGCTTAAATATTATCAAATACACAAAAAGAACTGAATCAAGTGAAACGAAGGATATGCATATGGGGTTTACAATCATCTCAACTTGGACAATGCATAAATATGTCATATATTGTGGCTTAAAGACCGAAATCAGAGAGTAATGGTTAATGATTCATACTATGAATGGTCTAGGTGTACCCCAAGGTGTCAGTGGTGCCAGTGGTGTACCCCAAGGTTCAGTGTTGGGGACCCTTACTTTTTAACATGTTTATAAAACGATATAGGGTCTGGATTATAAATCCCATTTCAGTCTTTGCAGATGACACCAAGCTGTGCCGTGGAATAACGTCCTTACAGGATGTCTCCAACTTACAAGCCGACCTCAATGCTCTGTGTAAATTGAGTGGGGGACTATGTGGGAAATGAGGTTTAATGTTGATAATTGTAAGGTTCTGCACTTGGGGGCTAAGAATGTGCATGCATCATACATACTAGGTGAGGTACAACTGGTGGAATCAATGCTGGAGAAGGATCTGGGGGGGCTCAATGGTGGGATAGGAAGGATCTGGGGGGGGGGGGGTCAATGGTGGAGAAGGATCTGGGGGGTCAATGGTGGGGGAAGGATCTGGGGGTTCTGGTAGCTCACACAAGCTTAATAATGACTTGCAATGCCCAAGCTGTGGTTTCTAAAGTGAGCAAAATCCTCTCTTGTATTAGTGAAGAGGGTATAGACGTCCAGAGAGAGATATCATTTCCCCGGTACAAATCATTGGTAAACACACCTCATCTGGAATAATGCAGTTCAGTTTTGGGCACCAATTCACAAAAAGAAACATTGTGGAACTGGAGGAAAGTACAGAGAAGGGCAACCAAACTGATACAGTAAGAGGCATGGAGGAGCTCAGCTATGAGGAAAGATTAGAGGAACAGTGAATTTATTCTCTCTTGAGAAGAAGGAGATTAAGGGGCGATATTATGTATAAAATACATAAGTGGTTTCATATAATAAACTATGGTTTGGAGTTACTCACTTTAGGGTCATGAAGGGAGCACTCTACATCTGGAGGAAAGAGATTTAACTTCCAGATATGGAAAGGTTTCTTCACTGTAAGTAAGCTGTTAAAAAGCCAGGTTCTTTCCTAGCTTCACATAATATAACTGAATACTTTAATCCATGTTTTTTTATGTCGTCAAATAAAATTGCGAATGGGTGGCATTGATACCATTCATGAAACCCAGTGGAGGAGGGGCAGGGATTGTCCGAAAACACATACAACAGTTTTAGGTGGTATGTTTTTAAATGTGTATATTCTAAAACCAAGAGAAAAGTAGGTTTATTGCATAGGACTAGAGACAAGTGCAGATCGTGTGGAGAAGGGGCCTACATGTTCAAGTCTATGCAAGGGCCAGCAAGGAGGTAGCTATATAAGTTCCAAAATATTTTTGTGGCATGTCATTGCCACTTACTAACAGTAGTTGGAGAATTGGATGCGAGAGACCCTCCTGAGTCGACAGTGAGATGTTTAGGGACCTCAGTTTTATCACAATTAACTGACTTGCCCAAATAGTTTCATATTCTAGAATGATTAGAAGGAAGAGAGGTGGATACATATAAGAGGATGTCATCTGCATAAAATGTCACATTTTTGAATGACAATTAGTCAGTCATGCAACACTGTACTTATGAAATTTTTTATAATTTCTTTTACACAAATTAGAGCTTTTCTTTGTTGTTGGTATTTAATCAACACTGTTTTTTTTTATTTGTTGCTCTAAACAAATAATAAAAAAAGTCAGAAGCTTTGGAGGCCAGAGGTGAGATCTGGGGTTTCAAAGACCCCAGATCTCAACAAAAAGAGGATCTGTCATGCCCCCATGCTAACACAAAGAATGTTGTTCATCATTCCCTTGTAATAGCAATAAAGTTGATAAATATAGCAATATATTTTGATTAAAAATACTTTAAAGGTGCAGTATTAAAAAATAAAATAAATATTAAAATAATAAAAAAATGTAAAGTGCACCCATCCCCCCGTGCTCACACACAAAGGAACACACTCGCATTGGGACCTGCATGAATATATACTGTAAACTGCAACTCCCTCCTCACTGGCCTGCCTCGCCGCTAGCTATCCCCGGGCTTCAGTCGATCCTGAATACGGCTGCCAGACTCATTCACCTTTTCCAACCGCTCCCATCTCCGCCACCCCCCTCTGCCAATCCCCTCCACTGGCTTCCGATTGCGCAACGGAATCAAAATTCAAAATCCTAACACTGACGTACAAGCCGTCCACCATACTGCCCGTCTACTACAATCTGACCTAATATCCAAGTACCGCCCACACGCACACGTCCTCTCCTCACAAGACCTCCTCTCGTAAGTTCCCTGGTCTCCTCCTCCCATGCCCGCCTCCAGGACTTCTCCAGGGTGTCTTCACCCATCCTCTGGAACTCCCTACCACCCCAACCCATTCAGATTATCACCTACTCTCCTCTCCTTTAGTAGGCGCACCCTGAAAACCCATCTCTTCAGGGAAGCCTACCCCCCACCCCCTGCTAACCTGCCGACCTCCTCCTCTTTCCTACCACTCCATCCCCCACAGCTATCTCCTCCTGTACCACTATCCCCTCCCTCCTAGATTGTAAGCTCGAAAGAGCAGGGCCCTCAATCCCCTCATGTTTTGCATTGTATTGGTATTGTTCTGTCACATGTTCTGTCCCCCCTTTGTAATGTACAGTGCTGAGCGAACTATTGGCGCTTTATAAATACTGTTATAATAATAATAATAATAATAAACAGAGATCAGACCACACATGTGAGGTTACGAACGTCAGAGTGAGAGCACTAATTCTACTGCCAGACCCGCCTGTGGGAACTCTAAACTGGTAACCTGTAAAGGTTTTTAAAGAGTCGCCTTTAGAGGATTTGTGGGTACTATAGCTTGGGCACGTTCCACATGGGTCATTTTTCAATTTTAAAGTGGCATGTTTAGTATTTAATTACTTGACATAACATCATCTTTTATATTTTACCAAACAATAGGGTATTATATTGTGTTTTTCGACACTAAAATTCATTAAAATGTATTTTTTCTAACACAATTGCATTTGAAAAACCAGATGTCTTCTATATAGTATTGGCAATACCATTTTATATATCTTGTAAACTCCCTGAAGGAAAATAACTTAATTCTCCCCAACCCTTTCTAGATAACCAATATGTCTACAATGAAATGACAATATCAGCAAAATACCACCCCGTCTTATGTTGCTAAAGGTTAAGTTGCTCCAAGGCAAAATAGCTATTTAATTGACACATTGAGTTTTCTGGGGGGGTTTTTCTGTAGAATAATTTCTATTGTATCTGTTTATAGTTATCTAAATGTTTATAGGATGGAAAAGGCACATTGAAACATTCCGATACTGAAATTTGTCAGGTCATCCTGTAACATGGAAGTACATAACCAAAGCTTGGCTTCCTGCATAACAACTTGAACAAGCCATGCCCAAGGCATGTCATGACTTGCAGGACTTGTTCTTTTTTTCTTTTGAATTTCATTAGAAATGTTTTGTTTGTCATATTACATTCAACTATTTATATATGTATACATTGTAAAGTCATAGTACATCAATTCAAATGTTTATTCAGTTCGTAAAATATCTACAATTCCCAGAATCTGTTGTCATATGAATATTCACTTCCTCGTGAGTACATGTACAGTATTTTCTGCGTATAAGACTACTTTTTATACTTAAAATTATACCCCAAAAATTGGGGGTCGTCTTATACGCGGGTATAAAATGTGAACCTTGAGTTGGTTTGGGTCAAGCTGGCTGGATGTTGTGGTAATACTGTACATACAGTATACCGTGCTGAGCCAAGCTGGCTCAAAACAAATGTCCCTATGACAGATTAATCTGTCAGCCCGCTGGATGTGCGGTATATACAGTATACTGCGCTGAGCCAAGCGGTTTCAAACGTACCGGTACGTCCCTACGGTAATCAGACCGCTGGATGCATGTTGTCTTGGACTAGGTCACTTACAGACCATTTACAGTGATCTACAGTGAGCCAAATTATTATGAGAATTACGTGCAACGTGGAAGTAAGACACTGACACTTCGCAGTTTGCCAACTTCCTAAAATTCTGTTTTATTGAGGAACTAACAGTATCATTTATAGGGCATATGATGCAGGCAAAGCATATACATTGATTGGGTGAAAGTCCACTGGGTTTCTGCGTGTCCTTCCATCCGTGTTGATATCTTCCAATCATTGTCCCCAAAGAGACTCATTCCCTTTTATGGGGGTTGTTTACATTAAAAGATACTTTTCTCCTAATGAGTCACCAAGGGTGAGACTCCGGATGAAGGCGCCATCTTAATTATCATCATTGTTCTGTCAACCTATATCTGATTGTTTTACTTAAGAGAGTAAGGAATTTAAAGAGCAAGATACAGACAGTAGCAAGACTATAAAATTTGTCATTTTACTGATCATCTAATAAAACGTGGACTGTCAATCACAATCCACTACAGTGTATGTACGGTAGCTGCGGCTACATACAGTATACACTGGCCAATCACGGCGAGTGATGTATTCTACTAATGAATACAAAGCCTGCTTGGATTGGCTGAGTCAGAGAGGTGGGCTGATGATGTCACAACCTCAGCCAATCCGAGCAGGCTTTGTATTCATTAGTAGAATACATCGCTCACCGTGGTTGGCCCAGCGTATACTGTATGTAGCCTCAGCTACCGTACATACACACATCCAGCGGTCTGATTACTGTAGGGACGTACCGGTACGTTTTGAAACCGCTTGGCTCAGTATACTGTATATACCGCACATCCAGCGGGCTGACAGATTAATCTGTCATAGGGACATTTGTTTTGAGCCAGCTTGGCTCAGCGCGGTATACTGTATGTACATTACTGCACATCCAGCGGGCTGTATATACACTGTATACTGTATGTAGCCGAAGCTACCGTATTACCGCACATCCAGCGGGCTGTATATATACTGTATACTGTATGTAGCCGAAACTACCGTATTACCGCACATCCAGCGGTAACCATCTCATTTGGAATTTGATCCATATGATGACTGTCTTACAAATGTATCACAAGATGTCATTCATGAACTTATGATGTCAGAGGATGAACATGAGGATTTTGAAGGATTTTAAGTACCAGTAAGTCATAACCATTTCAATTAAAAAATCTGATGTTTTTAAATGGTGTTGCTTCGGAAGGGGGGTAGTCTTATACGGCGAGTATAGCCCAAAACCTATGTTTTAACTGGAAAATTGGGGGGTCGTCTTATACACCCAGTCACCTTATACGCCGGAAAATACGGTACTTTAATTGTCAATAAACAATATTATGACCCACTAATGATGTGTTTAATGTATGAAATTTTATAGAAAAGAAAAAGGTTAAGAAAAAATATTATAAAGAATAGAAAAAGAAAAGATGGATCACCAGATGATGGGTTATAGGATATCTCGCCTCCAAGTTCTACTCAACTTGTGGTTTTGGAAGAGTTCAGTATCACATGGAAGAGCGGAGCTGACTGAGATGAAGTGGACAGCAATGTGAGGAACCCTGAGAGTGAGGTTTGGATTAGGTCTCTGAATAAAGACAATAAAGATTCCCTTCTGGAGTGGACAGAGAGGTGTAATATTAGTCTTGTACAGGTCAATGGTCAGAAGAAATATGGTGGCCCTCCTAAAGGCTGGGGTTGGAGAAGCTCGCCTCCACTTGGGACAGAAATCTTTATTAACAATCTCCCTCAAGAAACCTATGAAGATAAAATAATTCCCCTTTTTCAGACTGCTGGAGCATTGTACGAGATTCGTCTTATGATGACTTTAAGTGGACTTAATCGAGGGTTTGGTTTTGCCCGATAAAAGGAAATACCAAAGTGCACCATGCAGAGCTAGCGGTCTCCATGTTTCATGGATATGAGATTCTACCTGGCTGCAAGATTGGTGTCTGCAAAAGCATTGAAAAATGTCACCTGGAGCTGGATGGCTTGCCATGTGTCCTGGACAAAGTCACCCTTACCAGTGTACCTGAGAAATGACCGTTGACTGGAGAAATTTTCTCTTTTTGCTAGTCGAAACGTGGGAATGAAAAATCTTGCTATCTTGAAATACAGTTCCCACAGAGCTGCCACCATGGCAAAAAGAATCCTGTGTTCCCATTCACTTTTTGGTTATCGCTTCCAGATGAAATGAAAAATGAAGAAGAACTCCATAAAGAAAAAAACTGCACTTGGAGGCTCTTCTAAAGCCTCATTCCAGTGTCATTCAAATGAGCTTGAATGTGGAACTTGAGTAAAAAAAAAGAAAAAAAAAACAAGGCAGTACTAGGGTCATTCGGTTCGAATCCCAGCCATGGCACCACCTGTCTGGAGTTTGCATGTTCTCGGCCTGTGCCTGCGTGGGTTTCCTCCAGGTACTCCGGGTTTCCTCCCACACTCCAAAGACATGCTGGTAGGTTAATTGGCTCTAGTGATTCTAAATTGTCCTAGTATGTGTATGTATGAATGTGAGTTAGGGACCTTAGATTGTACACCCCTTGAGGGGTTAGGGACTGATGTGAATGTACAATATATATGTAAAGCGCTGTGTACATTGATGGCGCTATATAAGTACCTGTAATAAATAAATAACTTCTAGGTATCATAGTTCAGTCTTTATGGGATCAGCATTTTCAGCCAGTATAAAAGGCGAACATACAGTATAAGTCAGAAAAGTGGAAAACAAACCATGATCTCCACATTTATGAAATTTTTTGCTATTTTATTGGTAATGGCTACTTTTTTTTACACGTCATTTATTTCATGATGGAGTCAGGTGAGGTATGATGGATTTGGCAGCATTTAGTAAATGTCTGACCAGTGATTGCTTGTATTTTTTAAGGGAATAAGATATGCCATGTGCCCTAGAAACCTTATGAAACATTGCTAAAGTAAGTCCAATCAGAGGATGATGTATTGCTTGTGATGGGCATTTATCCCATAGGACCCAGGGTTAAAAATCCTAATAGAGTGGACCTTATTATCAAAACATGATAATATGTTAATTTTAATGAGTATGTTTTGTATAACTTGTTTATCTGAAAAATTAATAAGTATTTAAATTTAAAAACAAAAAGAGAGTGGAGCTTCCAGGGTCTCTCTTGGCCAACCCAGTCATTTTTGTCTTTGTGACAATTCCAGTCAACAACTCTAGCTAAATGTCTTGCATAGTAGTTATAGTAAAAAAAAAATGGGCATTCCCATGTTTCCCACAGTTTAGATTTAGAGAACAGTTTGTAAGTTGATTCTTGGTCTTTTATGAGACCAGATAAAGGTGCAAACAATTGAATACAGTTGCTTAAAAAAGCTGGAAAGTATATCAATAGGTAGTGTATGAAGATGATATAAAATTCTAGGCAGAATTGTAATTTTGACTGCTGCGGCCTGACCAAACCACAAGAGGGGTTTCATCATCCACTTATTAGGATCCTGGGAAACCTCACTAAGAAGAGGTTTATAAATTAGTTTAATAAAGGTCTGATAAATTAGATGTGAGCAATATTTCCAAGTATTTTAGAACCCTGGGTACCCGCTATTTGAATGGACAGTTCTGCTTTGTTTGCTGCAAGGTGATATGTGAAACAGATATATTAAGTGCCTCTGGTTTAGTGTAATTTATCGTTAGGTTAGATATGTAGCGAAATTGTAAGAATTCCCTCTGCAAATTCAGGTTTGAGATATGTGGCTGAGTGAGGAAAAATAATAGATAATCTGCATAGACTGCGGTTTTGTATGTGTTAGTCCCCATTTCCAAACATCTAAAAGAAGTATTTTTGTTGACCATCCTAATAAAAGGTTCCAACGTGAGGAGTATGAATAAAATGGGTGAAAGGGGGCAACTTTGGCGTGTGCCATTCCTAATTTGTAACGATTCCGACAATGTGCCGCTAAATATTTAATTTGGCCGAGGGGATTTTGGTAAAGTGATGAAATCCATGTCAACATATGTGTCTTTAGCCCCACACGAGCTCATATCATCATCATAAAGTCCCATGCTACTCTGTGAAAGGCATTCTCTGCATCCGTAGATAGGAGAAGGTCCTTGACAGATCCCCCACAAAATATGTGAACCACATTGAAAGCCTTAATCACTTTATCCCTCATCTCCCTGCCTGGCATAAAGCCCACTAGTTCAGGGCCTATAAACCGGCAAGAAATCACATAGACATAGTTAGTCTGGCTGAAAAAAGACAAAAGAAAAAAAAAAAAAGTTATAATCTTATACCCCACGAGTTGATCCAGAGGAAGGCAAAAAAAACCCCCAGCAAAGCATGATCCAATTTGCTCCCTGATCCCCCTGAGAGGCAATCAGATATTCCCTGGATCAATTTTACCTATAAATGTTAGTATTCAGTTATATTCTGTGTATCTAAGAACGAATCCAGGACTTTTTTTAGAGAAATCCACTGAGCTGGCCAGAACCAACTCTTGAGTTGGATGTGTTGCTAAAATATTTTCCAATAATTTCAAATCAAGGTTAACAGCAAGATAGGTCTATAGCTAGAACATTCAGTGAGGTCCTTACCAGGTTTGGGAAGTATTGTAATATGGGCCATTGAGGAGGTCTCTGTGATTATTTGGGGATCTTTTTAGAGGAATTCAAAGCCTTCAGCAGTGGGTCTTTTAGTAAATTGGCAAATGTTTTGTAGTAGTGACCTGTATGGCCATCAGGGCCCACACTCTTTATGGATTTTAATGATTTAATAGCTATTAAGAGTTCCTCCCAGGGGCAGACTGGCAACTCATGGGGCCCCAGGCAATAGGGATCATGAGGCCCCTGTGTCCTTGCCCAAACTCAAAGCACACCCAAAAAAGCCTATAAAAGGTACCAGGGGCATTTCACAGGGCTGCCTACTGACCCGGGCCCTCAGGCAGGCAGTGCCAAATGGTCAGTCCGCCCCTGGTTCCTCCTCAGCAGGAGTGGACTGACAACTCATGGGGCCCCCCGGGCAATAGGGGATCATGTGTCTTTGCCCACAGTCAAAAAAGACTATAAAAAAGGGTACCAGGGGCATTTCATGGGTCCCCCTACTGGCCCGCCGAGCACATTCATCCAGCCGCCGGCAGGGGACACTAAGTTCAGGGGCAAGCAGGGGGCTGCTGTCTCCTACCTGGCTCTGGTCCCAGTCCCACAATGATCCAGTCCAGTCCAGCTCCTTCACTCCAGCTCCTCCCTTACTCAATGTCCGCACTGCCGCTTCGCTCTGCCTCCTCACTGGTGATTGGGCGCCAGTACTGTAGCTCAGGAAAGGCACACAGGCAGCCAATCACCGGCTAGAGGAGGCGGAGCCGAGTGGCCCCGTGAAAATCAAGGGAGGGAGAGGCTGAAGTGAAGGAAGGAGGACAGCAGCCGGTAAGTGTGCCGTGCAGATGGTGCTGCTGCAACCAGGTATGCTGGCTGCAGCAGCACCATTCTGGAACAGGGGTCAGCTAGTTAAGTGTCATTGCTGTCAGTGGGAGGAATAGTGCCCCATCATAGGTGTCACCGATAATAATGATGGGGCATTATTCCTCCCACTCACACCAATGATGGGGCACTATTCCTCCCCCCACTGACACCAATGATGGGGCACTATTCCTCCCACTGACACCAATGATGGGGCACTATTCCCCCCCACTGACACCAATGATGGGGCACTTATTCCTCCCACTGACACCAGTGATGAGGCACTATTCTTCCCACTGACACCACCAATGATGGGGCACATATTCCTCCCACTGACACCAATGATGAGGCACTATTCCTCCCCCCACTGACAACAACGAGGGGCACTATTCCTCCCCCCCCCACTGGCACCAATGACGTACTATTCCTCCCACTGACACCAATGATGGAGCACTATTCCTCCCACTGACAGCAATGACACGTTCCAAGGGATTTCCAATTTTAAAGTGGGCATGTTTTAGTATTTAATTACTTGACATAACAACATCTTTTATATTTTACCAAACAATAGGGTATTATATTTGTGTTTTTTGACACTAAAATTCATTAACCTCCTCGGCGGTTATGATTATTTCCGATTTTTTGTGCTGAAAGCGTACCATTTTTTTGCATGAAAATATAGTAGTTTTTTATTGTAGGCCTGTAATTTTTAGGAATAACTCACTGAAATCTGCCTGAACAAGAGTCTAGTAAACATTACCGGGTAGGATAAAATTTTAAACACAAAATCATAAATTATAATTTAATAAATAATCATAAAAAATAATAATATAATAATAATACATTTAATTCAATAATATAATCAAACCAAAAACACTGAAATTTGAAATACAGAGGCAAATTCGCACATCGCTGAGCAAACTCGCAGAAATCGTTTTCAGTGTCTGATGACAAATTTCCCCCCACGAATCATTATCACTCAATTCTGCAAGTGGTTCGGATTTACTATCGCTGTTCTCTAGCCGGTCTAAAACTGATTTTAATGTAAAGGGACGGTTTTTGGACGCCATGGACTTTTCTAAGTTTCCAGGCAGAAAAGAACAGTCAAAATGCAGGCAGGGCACAGGACAAAGCAGTAGGGACAAAATGTATGTGAAATGCATTGAAACAGCAATGTTTTACTATGTAATAATCATTTTTAAAAAAATTACATTTTTTTAAAAATTTCAAATTTGCCGCCCATTCCGGCGCCCGTACGTCCTGACGTCACAGGGACCGCAACACGGAAGCCGGATGCCGGCATCAGCCGGAGGAGACGGCCCCGGGGATGCTGCAGGGGACATCATGGGAGCGAAGGACAAGGTAAGTGCTGCAGGGACTCCCTGAGCAACGCCGCATGGTAAGGCCCCGAGTGTAGCTCGGGGGTTACCGCTCTTGTGGTTACTCAAATTTTACCCAGAGCTACACTCAGGAATACCGCTAGTGAGGTTACAAATGTATTTTTTCTAAAAAACTGCATTTGAAAAACCAATGTCTTCTATATAGTATTGACAATACCATTTTATATACCTTGTAAACTCCCTGAAGGATAAATAACTTAATTCTCCCCAAACTTTTCTAGTTATAAACAATATGTCTACAATGAAATGACAATATCAGCAAAATATCACAGTCCTCCGTCTTATGTTGCTAAAGGTTAAGTTGCTCCAGGCAAAATTACAGTAGCTATTTAATTGACACATTGAGTTTTCTGGGGGGTTTTCTGTAGAATAATTTCTATGGTATCTGTTTATAGTTATCTAAATGTTTATAGGACGGAAAAGGCACATTGGAACATTCTGATATACTGAAACTTTGTCAGGTCATCCTGTAACACGGAAGTACATAACCAAAGCTTGGCTTCCTGCATAACAACATGAACAAGCCTTGCCCAAGGCATGTCATGACTTTGCAAGACTTGTTCTTTTTTTCTTTTGAATTTCAATAGAAATGTTTTGTTTGTCATATTACATTCAACTATTATATATATGTGTACATTGTAAAGTCATAGTACATCAATTCAAATGTTTAATTCAGTTTTGTGTAAAATATGTACAATTCCCAGAATTTGTTGTCATATGAATATTCACTTCCACGTGAGTACGGTACTTTTTGTCATAAAAAATTTATTCAATAAAATATTATGACCCACTAATGATGTGTTTTAATGTATTCAATTTTATAGAAAAGAAAAAGGTTAAGAAAAAAATATTATAAAGAATAGAAAAAGTAAAGATGGATCACCAGATGATGAGTTTATAGGATATCTCGCCTCCAAGTTCTACTCAACTTGGTTTGGAAGAGTTCAGATCACATGGAGAGAGCAGAGCTGACTGAGATGATGGACAGCAATGTGAGGAACCCTGAGAGTGAGGTTTGGATTAGGTCTCTGAATAAAGACAATAAAGATTCCCTTCTGGAGTGGACAGAGAGGTGTAATATTAGTCTTGTACAGGTCAATGGTCAGAAGAAATATGGTGGCCCTCCTGCAGGCTGGGTTGGAGAAAGCTCCTCCACTTGGGACAGAAATCTTTATTAACAATCTCCTCAAGAAATCTTATGAAGATAAAATAATTCCCCTTTTTCAGACTGCTGTGGAGCATTGTACGAGTTTCGTCTTATGATGACTTTTAGTGGACTTAAATCGAGGGTTTGGTTTTGCCCGATATACCAAAGTGCACCATGCAGAGAGTGCTAGCGGTCTCCATGTTTCATGGATATGAGATTCTACCTGGATGCAAGATTGGTGTCTGCAAAGCATTGAAAAATGTCACCTGGAGCTGGATGGCTTGCCATGTGTCCTGGACAAAGTCACCCTTACCAGTGTCCTGAGAGAGAAATGACCGCTGACCTGGAGAAAGTTTCTCTTTTTGCTAGTCGAAACGTGGAATGGAAAATCTTGCTATCTTGAAAATACAGTTCCCCACAGAGCTGCCACCATGGCAAAAAGAATCCTGTGTTTCCCATTCACTTTTTGGTTATCGCTTCCAGATGAAAATGGATGAAGAACTCCATAAAGAAAAAACTGCATTTGGAGGCTCTTCTAAAGCCACATTCCAGTGTCATTCAAATGAGCTTAAATGTGGAACTTGAAAAAAAAACAAGGCAGTACTTGGGTCATCGGTTCGAATCACAGCCATGGCACCACCCTGCCTAGGAGTTTGGCATGTTCTCCCTGTGCCTGCGTGGGGTTTTCCTCCGGGTACTCGGTTTCCTCCCACTCTCCAAAGACATGCTGGTAGGTTAATATTGGCTCCTGTCTAAATTGTCCCTAGTATGTGTATGTATGAATGTGAGTTAGGGACCTTAGATTGTACACCCCTTGAGGGTTAGTTGGACTGATGTGAATGTACATATATATATGTAAAGTGCTGTGTAAATTGATGGCGCTATATAAGTACCTGTAATAAATAAATAATAAATAACTTCTAGGTATCATAGTTCAGTCTTTATGGATCAGCATTTTCAGCCAGTACAAAGGCGAACATACAGTATAAGTAAGTCAGAAAAGTGGAAAAACAAACCATGATCTCCACATTTTTTTTTGCTATTTTATTGGTAATGGCTACTTTTTTGGTACACGTCATTTATTTCATTATGGGAGTCAGGTGAGGTATGAGTTGGATTTGGCAGCATTTAGTAAATGTCTGACCAGAGATTGCTTGTATTTTTTTAATGGGAAGAATGATATGCCATATGCCCTGAGAGTGTAAACCTTATGAAACATTGCTTAAAGTAGGGTCCAATCAGAGGATGATGTTTTGCTTGTGATGGGCATTTATCCCATGGGGACCCCCAGGGTAAAAATCCTAATAGAGTGGACCTTATTTATCAAAACATGATAATATGTTTTAAGATTTTAATGAGTATGTTTTGTACGATAACTTGTTTATATCTGAACAATTAATAAATATTTAAATTTTAAAAAAAAAATAGAGTGGAGCTTCCCAGGGTCTCTTGGCCAACCATTCTTTTTTGTCTTTGTGACAATTCTAGTCAACAACTCTAGCTAAATGTCTTGCATAGTAGTATTGTAAAAAAAAAATTGGGCATTCCCATGTTTCCCACAGTTTAAGATTTAGAGAACAGTTGTAAGTTGATTCTTGGTCTTTTATTGAGACCAGATAAAGGTGCGAACAATTGAATACAGTTGCTTAAAAAAGCTGGAAAGTTATATCAATAGGTAGTGTATGAAGATGATAGAAAATTCTAGGCAGTAATGTTTTTTTTTTTTTTTTGTAATTTTGACTGCTGCGGCCTCGAACAACCCACAAGAGGGGTTTGATCATCCACTTATTAGGATCCTGGGAAACCTTATAAGAAGGGGTTTATAATTAGTTTAATAAAGGTCTGATAAATTAGATGTGAGCAATACTTCCAAGTATTTTAGAACCCTGGGTATCCATTTGAATGGACAGTTCTGCTTTGTTTGCTGCAAGGTGATATGTGAAACAGATATATTTAAGTGCCTCTGGTTAGTATTAATTTATCGTTAGGTTAGATATGTAGCCAAATTGTAAGAATTCCCTCTGCAAAATTCAGGTTTGAGATATGTGGCTGAGTGAGGAAAAATAATAGATAATCTGCATAGACTTGCGGTTTTGTATGTGTTAGTCTCCCCATTTCCAAACATCTAAAAGAAGTGATTTTTGTTGACCATCCTAATAAAAGGTTCCAACGTGAGGAGGATGAATAAAATGGGTGAAAGGGGGCAACTTTGGCGTGTGCCATTCCTAATTTGTACCGATTTTGACAATGTGCGTTAATCTTTAATTTTGGCCGAGGGATTTTGGTAAAGTGATGAAATCCATGTCAAACATATGTCTCCGCGCCCGAAATCACACACCTACTGAGCGACATATCAGATTGGATGTCGCTCCACTTCCTTAAACTGAACCTCTCCAAAACCGAGTTTTCTTGTCTTCCCCCAGCCCGGACCACCACCCCCCCCCATTGACTTTCTCCATCACATCCAACGCAACGCCACCATCAAAACCCGCCCCGCAGGCCAGAGTACTTGGTGTCCATTCTGGACTTCAACCTATCCTTCCAGCCCCAAGTCCAATCTTTAACAAACTCAATGCAGACTCCACCTCCGCAACATAGCAAAAATACGCACATTCCTAACCCCAGAAACCACTAAACAGCTCATCCACTCCCTCATCACATCACGACTCGAACTACTGCAACTCCCTCCTCACTGGCCTGCCTTGCCCACATGCTATCCCCACTTCAGTCTATTCTGAATTCGGCAGCCAGACTCATCACCATACCAACCGCTCCGTATCCCGCCACCCCCCTCATCTGCCAATCCCTCCACTGGCTTCCGATTGCGCAACGGATCAATTCAGAATCCTAACACTGACGTACAAAGCTGTCCACCATACTTGCCCCGAAACTAGATCACTGACCTAATATCCAAGTACCACCCAACACGCACCACTCCGCTCCTCACAAGACCTCCTTCTCTCTAGTTCCCTGGTCTCCTCCTCCCATGTGCCCGCCTCCAGGACTTCTCCAGGGTGTCACCCATCATCTCTGGGAACTCCCTGCCCCAAACCATCAGATTATCACCTACTCTCCTCTCCTTTAGGCGCCACCTTGAAAACCCTATCTCTTCAGGGAAGCCTACCCCACCCCCTGCTAACCGGCCCGACCTCCTCTCCACTCTTGCTACCACTCCATCCCCCCACAGCTAATCTCCTCCTGTACCACTATCCCCTCCCCTCCTAGATTGTAAGCTCGAAAGAGCAGGGCCCTCGATCCCCCTCATGTTTTGACATTGTATTGGTATTGTTCTGTCACATGTTCTGTCCCCCCTTTGTAATGATTCAGCGCTGAGCAATACTATTGGCGCTTTATAAAATACTGTATAATAATAATAATTTGTCTTTAGCCCCACATGAGCTCATATCATCATCATAAAGTCCCAATGCTGCTCTATCGAAAGGCCTTCTCTGCAACCATAGATAGGAGAAGGTACTTGACAGATCTCCCACAAAATATGTGAACCACATTGAGAGCCCCTTAATCACATTATCCCTCGCCTCCCTGCCTGGTATAAAGCCCACTAGTTCAGGGTCTATAAACTGGCAAGAAATATCACATAGACATAGTTAGGTCTGGCTGAAAAAAGACAAAAGAAAAAAAAAAAGTTATAATCCTATACCCACAGTTGATCCAGAGGAAGGCAAAAAAATCCCCAGCAAAGCAGTATGATCCAATTTGCTCCTGCAGGGAAAAAATATTCCTCCCTGATCCCCTGAGAGGCAATCAGATATTCCCTGGATCAATTTTACCTATAAATGTTATATATCCAGTTTATATTCTGTGTATCCAAGAAAGAATCCAGGACTTTTTTTTAGAGAAATCACTGAGCTGGCCAGAACCAACTCTTGAGTTGGATGTGTTGCTAAAATATTTTCCAATAAATTTCAAATCAACGGGTTAACAGCAAGATAGGTCTATAGCTAGAACATTCAGTGAGGTCCTTACCAGGTTTGGGAAGTATTGTAAATGGGCCATTGAGGAGGTCTCTGTGATTATTTGGGGATCTTTTAGAGAATTCAAAGCCTTCAGCAGTGGGTCTTTTAGTAAATTGGAAAATGTTTTGTAGTAGTGACCTGTACGGCCATCAGGGTCGCCACACTCTTTACGGATTTTTATGATTTAATAGCTATTAAGCTAAGTTTCCTCCCAGGGGCAGACTGGCAACTCATGGGGCCCCGGGCAATAGGGGATCATGAGGCCCCTGTGTCCTTGCCCACACTCAAAGCACACCCAAAAAAAGCCTATAAAAGGTACCAGGGGTTTATTTCAAACGGGACCGCCTACTGACCCCGGGCCCTCGGCAGTGCTCGAGTGCTCTCAAATGGTCAGTCCGCCCCTGGTTCCTCCTCAGCAGGAGCGGACTGACAACTCATGCGGGGGATCATAGGGGATCATGTTCCTTGCCCACAGTCAAAAAAGCCTATAAAAAAAGGTACCCAGGGGAATTTCATGGGGCCCCCCATACTGACCCTGGGCCCTCGGACAGTGCCTGAGTGCTTGAATGGTCAGTCCGCCCCTGCTCCTCAGTAATAGGATTCTTCAAAGTCGCAGAATCTTTTGATTCCAACCTAGGCATATCACTCTGTAAGAGATAGTCTTGTATAATCTGAGTTCTATTTCCCTGTAGGATTAGAGATTTATGTTGTAGAGGGAGGTTATACAACTTGGAATAATATTTTGAATTTCCTCCGCAATTTGATCTGTATTGCTGGATATCTTATTAATGGATGTTTTTATCCTAAGGATATTGGAGGAAGTCCGAACCTCATGTAAGGCTCTAGCCAGAAACTTCCCACTTCCTGTTCATAAAATAATTCATTTTTAAAAAATAGAATGCGTTTCGCTTTCAAATTTAAAAGAGTTTGTAATTCACAATGGGTTTCCAAAAGCTCATTCTCCATTTGTAGTGCCACTGAGTGTTTATGTCGACATTCTAAGTTAGACATTTTTGTCACGAAGGCTAATATGGATTCTTCAGCTTCCTTTTTCCATTTAGATGCCAGACTTCAATTCCCCTCGAATCGTATTTGTGTGCCTCCCAAATGGTTAAGGGGGATATATTATCCAAAGTGTTCTTTTGTAAATAAGAACAGTTATTTAGAGTTAGTTTTTTGGGTGCAGATTTGAAGGATCAGTGAACAATGTTGGATTCAAACACCAACTACAAACCTTAACCACTTCAAGTCCGGACACTTTCACCCCCTTCCTGTCCAGGCCAATTTTCAGCTTTGAGCGCTATCACACTTTGAATGACAATTGTGCGGTCATGCAACACTGTACCCATATGAATTTTTTAGCATTTTTTTTTGAGACAGATAAAGCTTTATTTTGGTGGTATTTATTTACCACTGGGATTTCTTTTTTTTTTTTTTTTTGCTATATAAATGAAAATGTCCAAAAATGTTGAAAAAAAGTGTTTTTCTTATAACATTTTGCAAATAAATAATATTTCATCATAAATCTTGGCCAAAATGTATTCAGCTATCTTTTAGTAAAAACAAAATAACCCAAATTAGTTTATAACCAAAAATTATAACTAAAAAAAAAACAATTTTACATTTTTATTTTTTTTATATTATTATTATTTTTTTTTCATACTGTCACTCTAGTACAGCGGTTCTCAACCTGGGGGTCGCGACCCCTTTGGGGGTCGAACGACCATTTCCCAGGGGGTCGCCTAAGACCATCGGAAAACACATATTTCCGATGGTCTTAGGAACCGAGACACCGCTCCTGTCTCCGGCGATGTGTGGGCGAAATATGCTGCCCCTGTCACCGCCTCCTCGCCGCTGATTGGCCACCAGAACTGTAGCTCAGGAGAGGCACACAGGCGGCCAATCACCGGCGAGGAGGTGGAGCTTGGAGAGGAGGAGCCGAGCGGCAGAGCGCGCAGATCGAAGAAGATCGAGGAACTGCAGGAGCGAGTGAAGAGGAGAGCGGCCAGAGAAGGAAGACAGCTGACAGGTAAGTGCAAATTTTGCTTCTGCAGGCTGTAGATGGGAGAGGGAGAGAGCGATCCCAGGCTGGAGCAGGGGTCAGCAAGGTAAGTATCATTGGTGTCAGTGGAAGGGATAGTGCCCCATCATTTGTGTCACTAATACCAACGATGGGGCACTATTCCTCCCCCCACTGACACCAACGATGGGGCACTATTCCTCCCCCCACTGACACCAACGATGGGGCACTATTCCTCCCCCCACTGACACCAGCGATGGGGCACTATTCCTCCTCCCACTGACACCAACGATGGGGCACTATTCCTCCCCCCACTGACACCAATGATAGGCACTATTCCTCCCCCCACTGACACCAATGATAGGCACTATTCCTCCCCCCACTGACACCAACGATGGGGCACTATTCCTCCCACTGACACCAACGATGGGGCACTATTTTTCCCACTGACACCAACGATGGGGCACTATTCCTCCCACTGACACCAACGATGGGGCACTATTCCTCCCACTGACACCAACGATGGGGCACTATTCCTCCCACTGACACCAACGATGGGGCACTATTCCTCCCACTGACACCAACGATGGGGCACTATTCCTCCCACTGACACCAACGATGGGGCACTATTCCTCCCACTGACACCAACGATGGGGCACTATTCCTCCCACTGACACCAACGATGGGGCACTATTCCTCCCACTGACACCAACGATGGGGCACTATTCCTCCCACTGACACCAACGATGGGGCACTATTCCTCCCACTGACACCAACGATGGGGCACTATTCCTCCCACTGACACCAACGATGGGGCACTATTCCTCCCACTGACACCAACGATGGGGCACTATTCCTCCCACTGACACCAACGATGGGGCACTATTCCTCCCACTGACACCAACGATGGGGCACTATTCCTCCCACTGACACCAACGATGGGGCACTATTCCTCCCACTGACACCAACGATGGGGCACTATTCCTCCCACTGACACCAACGATGGGGCACTATTCCTCCCACTGACACCACTGGTGGGACACTATTCCTCCCACTGACGCCAATGATGGGACACTATTCCTCCCACTGACGCCAATGATGGGGGCACTATTCCTCCCACTGACGCCAATGATGGGGCACTATTCCTGCCACTGACGCCAATGATGGGGCACTATTCCTGCCACTGACGCCAATGATGGGGCAATATTCCTCCCACTGACGCCAATGATGGGGCACTATTCCCCCCACTGACACCAATGATGGGGCACTATTCCTCCCACTGATACCAATGATGGGGCACTATTCCTCCCACTGACACCAACGATGGGGCACTATTCCTCCCACTGACACCAACGATGGGGCACTATTCCTCCCACTGACACCAACGATGGGGCACTATTCCTCCCACTGATACCAACGATGGGACACTATTCCTCCCACTGACACCAACGATGGGGCACTATTCCTCCCACTGACACCAACGATGGGGCACTATTCCTCCCACTGACACCAACGATGGGGCACTATTCCTCCCACTGACACCAACGATGGGGCACTATTCCTCCCACTGACACCAATGGTGGGACACTATTCCTCCCCACTGACACCACTGGTGGGACACTAATTCCTCCCACTGACACCACTGGTGGGGACACTATTCCTCCCACTGACACCACTGGTGGGACACTATTCCTCCCACTGACACCAATGATGGGGCACTATTCCCCCACTGACACCAATGATGGGGCACTATTTCCTCCCACTGATACCAATGATGGGGCACTATTCCTCCCACTGACACCAACGATGGGGCACTATTCCTCCCACTGACACCAACGATGGGGCACTATTCCTCCCACTGACACCAACGATGGGGCACTATTCCTCCCACTGATACCAACGATGGGACACTATTCCTCCCACTGACACCAACGATGGGCACTATTCCTCCCACTGACACCAACGATGGGGCACTATTCATCCCACTGATACCAACGATGGGACACTATTCCTCCACTGACATCAGTGATGGGGCGCTAGTCCTCCACTGCAAAATTACAGTTCTGAAGTAGCAACGAAAATAATTTTATGGTTGGGGGTCACCACAACATGAGGAACTGTATTAAGGGGTCGCGGCATTAGAAAGGTTGAGAACCACTGCTCTAGTAGTACAGTGTCACCATGGTGACACTGTACGACTTGTGAGGGGTGATGAAGATTTTTTTTTTTTTTCTTTACACTGATTGCTTTTACACCCATAAAGGCTGTAAAAGCAATCATTACTCCTTCTCTCTGGCTGCATTCTTGCAGCCATTGAGAAATACTGTGTGAGCTGTGATTGGTCACAGCTTGTCACATGGTACAAGGCTGTTGTGAATAGCCTTATACCATGTGACCTCTGTGATCATTCACAGATTTCACACGTAGTATTTATTTATTTATTTCAGGTACTTATATAGCGCCGTTAATTTACGCAGCGCTTTACATATATATTATACATTCACATCAGTCCCTAACCCTCATGGGGTGTACAGTCTAAGGTCCCTTATTCACATTCATACATACTAGGGCCAATTTAGACAGGAGCCAATTAGCCTACCAGCATGTCTTTGGAGTGTGGGAGGTAGTAAGCAATGATGTCAGAAGTGACATCTTGCTTACTACTCTGCATGTGATCACTGATTGGCCAATCAGTGATCACATGATCGGGACCTCGCACAGAGGTCCCGAATGACGATTGTTGTTCCACTGTGTCCTCTGGACACAGCGGGCACCGGATCGCGGTGCTGCGTGCTCCCTGGGAGTGCGCACAAGCAGGGGGCGGGGAGGCGGTTTATAAATGGCCACCCGACCCTGCACTGCCACCATCTGGCCGTTTATATACAACGGCCGGATGGAAAGTGGCTAATAAAACTGCTATGTAGTTGCAGTAAAGATGCAGTAAAGGCAGGGTAAAGATGTGTTACAGGTGCAGTGTAGATGTGTGTCAAATGCAGTGACAGTTCGATATAACTGCAGTAAAGGGGTTGGTATTGGTGCAATATAGTTTTGGTAAAAATGTGGTAATAGGCTTTTGTCAGGGAAGCACTGGCCATAGTACAGATGAAGGCTCAAGGTGCATACAGATGCATAGACCTGCAGGTGCTGATTTTGCTGTGCATAGATGTGTGCATATGAATGCACGTGCACAACCGCCACTAACACTGGCGCCCAGTGGTCTATTTAAAGCGGAGTTCCACCTGAAAAAAAATCAATAAATACAAAAACTGTAGCTGCTGACTTTTAAAATACAGACACTTACCTGTCCCAGGGTCCACTGGTGTCCTCACCACAACTGGTTTCACCGGCCATCTTCTCTCCCTGGTGCCGGCATCTTCAGTGTGGGTACCTGGCTGTGACAGCTTGCATCTTCACAGCCTGGTGCCCACTGCGCATGCGCTGAGCTTAGTGAATGGTCCCGTAGTCTTCTGGGGTCTGTCATGTGTCCCAGAAGACTACAGGGAGGGAGTGGGGAGGACAACTTCCGTTCCTATTGCCTAGGTGATCGCAGCAGAGTGGGAGTGGGTACCTGTCAAATTCGGGGTACCTGTGCTTTTGCAGATGTCATGCTATGCTTACGCAGGGGCGGACTGACAACTCATGGGGCCCCCCGGGCAATAGGGGATCATAGAGCCCCTGTGCCCTTGCCCAAACTCAAAAAAGCCTATGAAAAAGGTACCAGGGGCATCTCATGGGGCCCCCTACTGACCCCGGGCAGTGCCCGAGTTTTCAAATAGTCAGTCCGCCCCTGTGCTTACGTTAAAAATAAACTTGAAAGTTGTAATTTTATGTTCAGTATTACATTAATGTGAATTATATTTGTGAAGACAAATTATCTTTATTCTGCATTAACATACCTGATCTGTACATTTACAAAGGTTCAATAAAACCCTGTATAATTACCAGGGCTGGACTGACCATTTGGAAACTCAGGCACTGCCTGAGGGCCGGGGTCAGTAGGGGGCCCCATGAGATGCCCCTGGTACCTTTTTCATAGGCTTTTTTGAGTTTGGGCCAGGACACAGGGGCTCCATGATCCCCTATTGCCCAGGGGGGCCCCATGAGTTGTCAGTCCTCCCCTGATAATTACTTACCTGACTGTCTGACATTTCCTCTATGGTCCCATCTTCTTCTTCAGCTGACATATTTCCTGTACAACCTCCTAAACTTGACAAAGAGGGTTGTGATTCCTCCTGGTCAGGAAGGCAATGTAGACTTTCCAAATACCACAGGTGTGGAACATATACAGTACATCATCTGCACCTGCACCAGACCTTTTTGAATTGTTAATTCAATTGAATTCTTTCTTGAATATATAAATAATCAGATTATGCTTATGTTTCTACCAGTATTTGCTCTGAAATGTTTCTAAAAATGTCCTGTATGTCTCATATTTGTTGGTCAATGTATATCTTTCCCGAATGTGTGTTTATTTCTGCTTATTCTATAATAAAACCCTTTGTAAAAGAATTCTTTCTTGAATATGGCATGCAGATTTGCAATTTTCCCTTTCACATATGCTATATCTGATTTGGCATACACAACAGTGCTGAGTTCAGCTAATGCAACCCATTGATATGGTGTTAGATGTAGTGTATTAAAAACGGACATTAGATAGCCATGGTCTGCCATTCAGGGCACTCACACTTTGCAGAACAGCCCTCTGGAACTTGTATGCTTAACAGCAGGATTTCACTGGGGAGCAGAGAACCCAGGGACTGGGGGAAGGTGCGTGTGGGAGGGGGCATATACACTATATTGCAACAAGTATAGGATTGACTGCCTTTCCATGCACATGAACTTTAATGGCAACCCAGTCTGAGTCTGTAGGGTTCAATATTGAGATGACACTCTGCAGCTATAACAGCTTCAACTCTTCTGGGAAGGCCGTCCACAAGGTTTAGGAGGGTGTCTATGGGAAGGTTTGACCATTCTTCCAGAAGTACATTTGTGAGGTCAGGCACTGATGTCGGACGAGAAGCCTGGCTCGCAGTCACCACTCTAATATTCATCCCAAAGGTGTTCTATGGGGTTGAGGTCAGGACTCTGTGCAGCCAGTCAAGTTCCTCCACCCCAAACTTGCTCCTCCGTGTCTTTATGGACCTAGCTTTGTGCACTGGTGTGCAGTCATGTTGGAACAGGAAGAGGCCATACACAAACTCTTCCCACAAAGTTGGGGGGCATGAAATTGTCCAAATGTCTAGGGATGCTGATGTCATAAGAGTTCCATTCCTTGGAGAAAATATTATTTGTAAAATGTACCACTCTATTTCCCTTGAGTTGTCCACATCTATTACCGAGTGAAATTCTATTTGTTCCCATAACATTAACCTTGCTGCAAGACATGGTCAAGTCTCATCTTTTGATATATCGTATTATGGACCATTCTTGACTGCATAAATTCTTTTATTATATATACCCTTTGGTTTGAATGATTTGAATTAATATATTCGGCTTTTCCATACGGCTTTATGCCCATTTGGGGGGGGGGTGTTCTGGTGCCCTTCTATTAGTCACCTTGTTGTCTGGTGACTTACATCTGCCACCTTGCCTCTTGGGGAAAAGACCCCGCCAAACATGATGTCCCGCCTTCCACTTTGGGAAATCATCCCCCTTTTTGCTTGTCATTTGTTTTTTAAGTAAAAT